>JANHFP010426920.1:0-10287 GCA_032468135.1 Calamaria suluensis
TGAGAGAAGAAGAAGGAGGAAAAGAGAGGGAGGGGCAGGAGCACAAAATATTTTCTTTTGTTATAAGCCAGTGAAACATTATAAAAAGGAGGAAAAATTTTATAGTACATTATCTTGAGAAGAAATTACTTTACAGGTAGTAACTGAAATAAATTTTCTTTGGGGTGTAGTCATATCATCTTTAAGCAAAAACAGGTCATTAGTTTAGTTTAGTTTAAATTAGTTTAAAATATTACCACCTCATTAATCTAGCATGCTACTTTCAGCATTAGTAATTTTGCATCTCCAAATATGAAGAAAAAATCCAAAATATTTTTATAGACATGAATGCAAATTGCATATTTGTATATTTTGATATTTTGATATTGTTCAAAATCTTGTTCCAAACCATGTTAGGGCTTCATTATTAATAAAAATAATTGTAAAATTATTAATCTGTCATAATTGTTTCAAGGTCTGGGTGATCCAATGTATTGAGTATTGACGTACCAGCTCAGAGAGAGCAAACCAGTTTAAACCGCAACTGCCAATTACACAGTTTGCGTGGGAAGTTTGAAAGCGGCCGCGCTGAGCCAGCCGCTGTTGTATTTTATTCTTACACGTTGCAATAAATACGTAAAAGAACTGTGCGTCTAGTCTAATAATTCCCGACACTTCACTGGTGATGAAGGTGTGATCAGATAATCAGCACAACCCTTTCAACCAAAACAAGAAAAGTTTGAAAGAAGGAAAGAATGGCGAACAGAACCTCCAACGCTGCTGGAGCCCTGCTGACCCCATTCAACCTGGCTGGGGAAAATTGGGACAACTACATGGGCCGTTTCCACATGTTTTTGGAATGTAACGACCTACTGGACAGCTCAGAAAACAAGAAACGAGCCTACTTCCTGAACCACTGTGGAATGACTCTATACAAAATGGCAAAAAACCTCGCGGGCTCAACGGACTTAAAGACTATTGCCTGGATGGATCTAGAGAGACTGCTGCGGGCTCACTACACCCAACGGTCTCCTCATTTGTGAAGAGGCAAGAATTTTACAAGAGAGACCAGCTAGACGGAGAAAGCATCAGCGAGTTTGTCACCGTTTTAAGGGAAATCGCCGCCGCTTGCGATTTTTCCAACATTGACTAAGCATTGAGAGAGACAGGTTCGTGTTGGGCATGTCGGACTCTGTGTTACAAACAAAAATGCTCAACCGACCACAAATCCGTTTTCAGGAGGTGCTGGAAGAAGCTCTAGCCAACGAAGCCACCTTGAAAGCAGCAGCAGAAATGAGGAAGCTTGGTAAGCTCCAAACTGCCAAGAAGCCGGAAAGCACCCCCGTACATCACAAACAAATAGAGGGAGAGTCCGGCACCAAATCCGACGAGGAGGAAGTGTACCAGATCCGTCCCCAGAGGAAAGAATGACCACCCAACAAGGAAGACAGAGAACCTTGGTCCCCTGGTTGCGAAAGCAAGCATTACAGATCGGAATGCAAGTTCAGGGATGCTGTATGCCAGCGCTGTGAGTGTTAAGGACATATCGCAAAAGCCTGCAGAGCATCGCAACCAGCACATAGGAAGCCCCAACAATACAGTCCAACCCGAAGAACGTGGAAGCCCCAAGAAGCCAGACAACCCAGGCAGAGCAGGAATCAGAAACGAACCGAAGAGTACCGGATTGAAAGGTACGCAACAAATCAGACTGTAATTATCGGGCACACAGAGGCAGGAAAATCACTTGCGACGCATTCCCTTTCGGCATCGGAGCAGTTTTAAGCCACAAAATGCCAAACGGATCGGAAGCTCCCATAGCATTCTATTCCAGAACTCTGGCCAAAGCAGAACGGAACTATGGGCAAATTGAAAAAGAAGCTCTTGCGGCAGTGGACGGAATCAAAAATTCTATGAATACTTATATGGCCAACACTTCGAATTAATTACAGATCACCAACCATTATTGGGCATCATCGCAGGTGACCGGCAAACACCGACCATCATCTCGCCTCGAATGCTCCGATGGGCTGAATTCCTGGCAGCGTATAACTACACATTAATACACTGACCCAGGAAGAACATCAGCCACGCAGATGCGCTCAGCTGTTGTCCACTACCTACGAAAGTAGAAGACCCCGCTCCAGAAACAGCCATCCATTTAGTTGAAAGGCTCGTAGAATCCCTTATCACAGCTACAGAAGTCACGAGGGCGACTGCAAAGGACAAGCATCTGGCACGAATTTTGAACTAGATCTTGCACGGATGGCCTGACAAGGTAGATGACACCGACGTGATCCCATTCAAGCACCGACAAACAGAACTCTCAACTTTAAAAGGCTGCATTCTATGGGGAGAGAGTGATTATTTCACAGAGTCTCCAAGAAGCGATCCTACAGAGAGTGCATAGTGGACACCCCGGGATAATTAAGATGAAGGCTTTAGCAAGAAGTTACATATGGTGCCCAGGGCTAGACAAAGACATTGAAGCATGGGTGGCCAATTGTACACCCTGCCAATTAACTCGACTGGCAGCACCAGTTCACCCATGGGAGACTCCGTCAGCGCCGTGGTCCCGGATACACATCGATTTTGCAGGACCATGCCAGGGAAAAACTTACTTGATCACAGTGGACGCTTATTCCAAGTGGTTGGAAATCAGTCTAATGCCTTCAACAACCACTGAAGCAGTCATAAGGATGTTAAGGGGACTGTTCTCAACTCATGGCCTACCGGACACGGTCGCTTCAGACAATGGGCCACAGTTCACGTCGAATCAGTTCGAGACATTTTTAGCAGACCTGGGGATCTGACATGCACTCTCCGCCCAGGGTCACCCAGCCACGAACAGGCAAGCTGAACGGGCAGTTAGGACTACCAAAGAAGCTTTGGCGAGACTGATGGGAAAGGACACACAGGAAAAAATTGACCACGTGTTATTGGCCCAACACACGCTGCCACACGCCACCACAAACAAAAGCCCCGCCAAACTGTTAATGGGGCAAAAATTAAGGACTATCCTTGACAGATTGCACCCCGTTACAACCCAGAAACACCTGTCGACTCCACCAGCAAGAGCAGGGAATTCCAGGTAAAGGACCGAGTCTACGCAAAAAACCTCAACGGGGAACCTCTATGGGTACCGGCCCAAGTCACACAAAGGACCAGTCCCATCTCATACTGAGTCACCACAGACGACGGGAAGGAGTGGCGCAGACACATCGACCAACTATGGGCAAGGAAGACCAGAGGGGAAGTGGAATCCAGCCTCCAAGACAACCCAGAAGGAGGAGAAACGTGATCCGAAACCCAGCGGAACCATACAAGGGAGAAATGAGTGGACCACAACATAGTGAAGACGGAGATATTCAAACATCAGAGGAAAATCAAAAAAGAGACAGCCCTGGAAGAGATGAAGGCCCAGAGAAGGAACAGAGAGCCCAGAACATTCTACCCCAACCCGAAGGAGCAGGAGAAAACTCAACCGCATCCGAAATCAACAACCCAACGACTGAACCGCGCAGGTCCAGCAGAACACGCACGAGGTCTGTGTACTTACGGGACTACGTCAAATGTATTAACACCAGAGATCAACATGAACTAGGCGGAAGGAGTGTTGAGTATTGACTTACCGGCTCAGAGAGAGCCAACCAGTTTAAACCATAACCGCCAATTACGAACCGCAGAGTTTGCGCGGGAAGTTTGAAAGCATGTCTGTGGCTGGTGGGAAGGCTCGCCCTAGTATAAGAGCGGCCGCGCCGAACTAGCCGCTGTTGTTGTATTTTATTCTTGCACGTTGCAATAAATACGTAAAAGAACTGTGCGTCTAGTCTACTAATTCCTGACACTTCACTCTGGGTTACCTGTCTCCGCAGCAGGAGAAATTAATGCAGCCACGTTAGGAGGAAGAAGGAGTTGAGAAGCATGAGCTGCTAAGTTATAAAAACGTTTGTCCTGGCCTGTGGGAACAGGGCCGGAAGTGGGGTTAGTCCATTGATGAAGAAAAACATTCTTAAAGAACTTAGGAACAGGAATTTCATCATTAGACTGGGAAGGTTCCTCAAAGAGAGGAGCTACTTCTTCAGAAGGATTGTCTATGAGAGGAGAGGAGGCTGATGCCACAGGAACATCAGTTGCAGAGGCAGAAGCTGGAACAGAAGTTGAAAGGCCCATGCCAGTAATTTGCTTGGCCTTATGAAGGAAGGATTGAAAAACCTGCGGTTTGTACAAACCTACAAAGGCAGGAGGATCAGGAGCCAGGCCTTCATCCTCAGAAAGAGCCTCTTCCCTATGTAGTTCACCTTCTTCCAAGGAGAAGAGCTGTGAGAAGAAGAGGGAGAAGCATTAGGGGGCTGGGAAAGAGATAACTCTGAAACCCAGGAAGCTGTGCGCCCCTTGTGGACGCTCTTAGCAATGCCTGACTCAATGGCTTGAAAAATGATGGCCTCCAAATGGGGAGGAATAGGCACAGATGAGGCCGCAGACAAGGCCAAAGTGGAAGGGACCACAGAAGGTAAATTCCCAGAGGAAACTGGCAGATCCTGAGCTGCAGGGAGAACACCTGAAGAACAAGGTAATTCCTGCAACCGATCAGAAAATAAGTTAGGCAGGGAAGGGTCAGGAACAGGGGCTGAAGACTCCTCAGGAGACCAGTCCGGAGGTAACTGAATGGGAGATTGAATCTCCTGGGGTGCTTGAAAACCCGAGGCAGCAGAGGTGCCAACAGGGTTTGAAACAGCAGATGAGAGTTTTCGTGCTTTGGCAATAACCCTTTCAATAGCCCTGTTTCATTTAGCGTCTGCCTTCTCCAGAGCCCTGGATTGTTTGGAGTGGGAAGCCATGGATCGCTTAGCCTGGGAATGGGAAGGCCCTGCTAAAGGGGGATCTGAGTCAGGAAGGCCCCTCTTAGTACCACGAGGCATGGAGGCCATCTTGTATCAAAAACCCAAAGGCCCAAAATGGCCGCCCAGGACCTGGAAAGGGAAACGGAAAAGACTATTAATCCCTTTAAATACAAGTGCCCTAAATTAAACAAATAATTGGAAATAAAGTGAAAAGGAAGGGTCCTCAACATGAGGGCTTACCACCAACAGCAGAAGTCTGCCCTGGAAACCAACCAGATGTCAAGTAGGGTGAAGCAGGCCTCAACTGAGCCCTAAAGGGCCACTCTGATGGTGCTGCAGGCCAAGGGAGAAACCTCCGGAATAGGTCTGGAGCAGGCACAGCCATCCTGGGTTTGCTGGCGCTTCACCAGCCTCCACAATGGCCATGGAGAGTCGTGATCGCACCCTGCAAGGACCGGAGGCCAGGCAGACTGCTGGAAGACCACCACGGTGGAATGGCCTCAGAAGTGTTCCGATCTGATTAGTGCGAAGTTTAAACGCTTCCTGAAATTTTCTTTGGAGGAGCTCAGCACTAGACGTCTGAATCGATTCAGACCGAGCGAAAAAAAGCGGGAGCAGCAAGAAAGGGGAGGAACTTGTTTTGTGCATACTTGGTCCTGATTGGTGGTTCAGCAGAGCAGAACCCAGAATGTCTCAGCCTGCTGAGGAAAATTACAGTATTCCTGTGGAAATTATATGATATGGTCATATTGCACCAAAAGATAAAGCCATTTACATATGAAGTGGCCTTATAGAGCATGGCATTTGAAATGTTCCTTTTTTCTGAATTTACAATTCTAGAACTGAGGAATTGTTGTTCAAACAATAACTTAAGAGCAACAAGACACAGAATTACAGGCATAAATTCTGTAAGACTTCAATATATATATTATTGAAAAGAAACAAAGCAGCAGTGCAATCCCCCTAGTTCCATCCGGTTTGCTGAACCAGTAGCGGCAGCAGCAGGAGGTTCTGCCCACCCACTGGGATGCCATTATGAAGGTTCCCATAGGAACCTTCACTCCCGCACAGGAGCGTACCCGAACCAGTAGTGAAGGTAAGTAGATTTTACAGCTGGAACAAAGGCCTTTTGGTTTGAAAGGCAGATTTGGAATTTGAATAGAGTTCCAAGTCTACATTTCCAATCATGGCTAATGTCAAACAAGAAAATAACTGAAGTCAGAATAAAATTAAATTTGATTCAATATATTTCTTAATAAAATAATCATATTAACTCCATTTATTTTATTTCCAACATATTCAATTTATCTATTTCTGCCACATAAAAGTTATAATTTTAGCCATAGTTACAATTTGGCTGAAAGTTGTGGACAATTTTGAGAATTGACCTAAGATTTGCAGCATCTCTGATGTAGTAAATGTATTTTTAAGTAGAGTCATAACAGTGGTAGGTATCAACTGGTGTAACAACCGGTTCACGCCACACAAGCTCAATGTATTTCAGAACAGGTGAGTTGCGGCAATCCACTCTGCCGGGATCAGCTGGGCTAAAAATGAACAAATATAGGTAGGTATAGCTCAGGGGAGGCTGGGAGGGCCCAGCTGAGGGTCGGAGCAAATTGGTTCACTCTCGGCTGACTATCACTGCTACCAGCTCGCATAAGCTGGGACAAACCATTAGAAACCCACCACTGAGTCATAACCTAGTGTATAAACACTTTCCCCTCATCATTTTATTTAACAATAGCATGTACCATTTCACAGTGCTTTGCAGCCCTCTCTAAGTGGTTTATCAGCATATTGCCACAAACAGTCTGGGTCCTCATTTTACCAACCTCAGAGGGACGGAAGGCTGAGTCAACCTTGAGCCTGGTGAGACTCGAACTGTCAAATTTCAGGCAGTCAGCAGTCAGCAGAAGTAGCCCACAGTACTGCATTCTAACCACTGCACCATCACGGCTTTAGATATGAATTTAGATATGAATTCTAATGGGCACTCATAACCTTTTTCTTAAATCAACTTATTTTTCAAACATTGGGAGGCAATACTCACGGAGTTACAGAAATCCCCATATTCTCCTTCACCTAAAATATACATAACACTTTAAGATAAAATCGGCAATAGATTAACAAATTTATACATAAAAGATGACACACATATGAGCTGCAAAAATATAAAGAGCAAAATTGTTACTATTCTTTAGACTCTCCATAGAAAAAAGCTAATATATTCATACCTTAAAAATGAACAAATATTTCAATAATTTTTATTCATCATGCACTCCTTAAAAATTAAGTTTCATTTTAAGTTTTAAAAACATACCTAGATACAGTGATGAAATCTGATCCAGTTTGCTACCAGTTTGCTGGCCACACATGTGTTCTGTGCGCCAAACGTGTGCTATGTGTGCGTGTGCAATACACACCAAAAGGAGATGTCGAGATCAAGCTCGACAGCATGTACTTCATATGGATCATCAGCATGGGGCTGCCAGAGGAGGACATGCTTTCCGAAGGACACACGATTGGTGGATCGTGATTGCTCTCATTTGAAGTTACTATTTAAGGGAGACCTAAGAAATGTATTATTGTAAGATCTCCATGGCCTGCACTGAGTAAAGTAGTAAACCCAGCATTTGTGTGGTTTCATTCTCTGGCGGGTTCTTGGGAGGTCTGACAGGAGGCTTGGAAATCAGCTCTGGCACACGATCTTGGGAATCTTTTAAAAAACTTTTTTAAAGCATTTTTTACTACTGGTTTGGACAAATAGATAGTAAAACTGCTTTAAAAAGTAAAAAAAAAGTTCCAACAATCAGCTGAGTGACACACGATCATCAGAACTTTTTTTTATATTTTTAACTACCAGTTTGGTGAACCAGTAGCATTTTATCCCCGCCCAGATGAATATGAATACTGTCAAGCTAAAATTTGTCTTGGATGCATATGGGGGAAAGGTTTCAATAAAGATGTGTTTATATTACGGAATCAAATTTCTATATTGATGTTTTAAATTGTGCCATATATCTATATACTTCATTGTTTATCCAGAAAATAACCACTAAAATTCATTTTATTATAAAATGATTCATAAATATTACAGGTTATCATAGAGTAAAATAACTAATTATATTGGAATCTTGATTGAAAAATCTTGCATCATGAAAAATACTTGTGCCAAAAGAATATTAATGGAGGGTGGATGACCAATTACAATTTCTTGAATTATTCTGGGCAAATCCATTGCAATAAATACAAATATGTATTCATGTATTCATATTGACAACACTCACTCTATTGTAATACTGACATTTTGAGATTAAAGAATTAATTTGCTGTGTGATTCTGTTTTTTCCTTATATCAATCAGTAGGACCTGGGTAGGATAGGACACAAAATTCAGATTCAATAACTTGTGTCAGGCTTAAAAACAGAATACAGTTTTAGTAGAAATTTATTGTTTTGCTGTGATGAAAAGCCCAGATTTGAGATTGTAATCTGTCCTATGAGAAAGAGGAATTGTTAATACAAGTTATTTTACTTTCAGTTGACATGCATAGAAAATAGTATGATATACAGTATTACTTATTCTCACACAAACAAATCTTCAGCATTTTTATAGTCCTGGAATATCAAATGTCCTGGAGGCAATTTTTTAAAAACTCTTTGAATTTACCTTCACATTTATTTTGCTTGCATGAATCTAATTCGACATAAATAGTGCACACAAATGGATAAGGAGTAAGAAATTCATCACCATGGATAAACCTCAAATCCGACACTCTTTCCCATTTATTTAAATCTGAACAGCATTCTTAAGATGAAATACAGTCAGGAAAAGGAATTATATGAAAAGTGTACAATTATTGTTAGTATTCTATATTCAAATATAGAATACTATATTATATATTATATATGCTATATTGTATATGGTAGCAAAATATATCCGTTATTTTGCCCTTTGGTAGCAAAGATAAAATGACAATGCCTACCATTAAAGTAGACAAAAATAATATTTGCA
This sequence comes from Calamaria suluensis, assembly GCA_032468135.1. NCBI lineage: Eukaryota > Metazoa > Chordata > Lepidosauria > Squamata > Calamariidae > Calamaria > Calamaria suluensis. The sequence goes on from JANHFP010426920.1 coordinate 8,838, forward strand.
TGTCCTCATTATTCTGTTTTACAAAACTACTGAAGCCCATCTGGTAATTGTTGTAAGAGCATTTAGGTAACTAAAAGAAAAAAATCAGAATCTGCTATGTGGGTAATTTAGAGAAGTAATTGAAGAATGACAGAGTTTATTTTTTTAACTGATGAATAGACTGTAAGCAAATTTCATTTCTAGTTTCCACTCTTTCAACACTATTACTGTTATCTCGTTCCACTGGTGATTGGAAGCACCAAGTACTACAACTTTTGGAACTTGTTTTTCAAGTCAGTGTTACGAGTAGTTAATTCTCGTATAACAATTAAGGATGGGGAAAGAACAAATTAGGAAAGAAACTCAAGATTATTGCTACAATAGAAGCAACATTTAGGGCTCTTTCTCACAGCTGAGGTGAAATGCTATTCATCAATCCTTAAGCTGGCACATAATAAGCTAATTAGTAATATTAACCTACTGTCAACTACTATTCTGTCATATTAACAATAACACCTGTTTATTTATAAGCATCAAACTCTTAACTCTTCTTAACATGGAATGGGCATGTTGGCCTGACTCAAAATGGATCTTTCAAACAGCATTTTCTTTCCAGTTTATGTATAACTTCTATATAGTACAGGACTAGTTCTCTTTCAAAATAGTACTAACCTCATTTAAAATGATCTAGCACTCTTTGTGAAATATCAAACAATTACTATGGAAAATACCATTCAGATATTATGCAGGCAGATGCCTCAAGTCTTTCCAGAAGACCAAGTGAAAATGATCATGAAAAGAAGCACCCACAGACTAGGTGGAAGAGGTAATGCTCCAAATAGCTTAAATTAGACCTCAGGATCTGGGTGAATTCCAAACCTAGGCCATATAGCAAACAAATGTTCAGAGAAGGGTCCCAGATCATAACCATAAGACAAAATATCCACAGGAGAGGAAAAATACCACTGTTAATCAGGAATAGCAAACAATGACTTTCAGATGCCTCAAGTATGGATTAGGGAAGCGGCTAAGACAAAATCATGAGGATATACAGGGGAAAAAAGTATTTCTGGAACAAGGGAGAAATTATGAAGAAATTATGAATAGATAGAAAGTTGGCATTTTTAGATAACTTCAGTGCCATAAGATAATGTTTAAATGGGCATCTGAATGTCATTTTCACTATATTTTTACCTTAACTCAAAGTAAAAAAAATAGTTGCCATGAATACTTCAAAGCAGAAAACTATAAGGTAAAGGTTTCCCTCGCATATATGTGCTAGTCATTTCCAACTCTAGGGGGCGGTGCTCATCTCCGTTTCAAAGCCGAAGAGCCAGTGCTGTCCGAAGATGTCTCCTTGGTCATGTGGTTGGCATGACTAAAGCACGGAGCGATGTTACCTTCCCACCAAAGGTGGTCCCTATTTTTCTACTTGCATTTTTACGTGCTTTCGAAACTGCTAGGTTGGCAG
>JANHFP010427160.1:0-10267 GCA_032468135.1 Calamaria suluensis
TAATAATAATAATAATAATAATAATAATAATAGTGACAAGATAAGGTAATTGTAAAAAAAATAGAAATAGACATCAATCTCTTTTTTAAAAAAATAGTGTTAATTATTTTTCATAGAACTTGAAGTTACTGTATAATTTCAAAATATTATGAGATTTTATTTGAAAATACATTGTGGAGAATCTACCTTGGTGCTTAAAAAAGCTTAGTATTTAGAAATGGGGGGAAATGAGATGATATACTTGGGAGTTTCTATGGCAGCAGGAAGGATTTTTTTTATCAACAACCACCGTGAGAATACGTCTTAACCTTTATATTGATGGCAACAAAATCTAATAAGAATTTTACTCAATATTACTTGAAGTGCTGTCTCTTCTCAATTATAACTACCCAACCCATTAGGTAGGCAGGAGGGGTGAGCTGCAAGTCCCATCACCAAAGGAGCTCTATCTGGTGGGTTGAGCTTGTTTGCCTTTTTTATTTTAGCTCCTACCCTCCAGAATATGATTCTCTTCAACTGAGATTAGCCTCATGTCTGTTAGCATTCTGGAACACCCTTAAAAGCTGTTCTTTTTTCAGCAGCCTTGGGGATCCCATGGGAAAACCAGTAAGTGGCTGCCTGAAATTAAATGATTATTATTGTCCTGCAATCTTGGAGGTTTTTTAATATCTTTACTTATGTTTGACTGTTTTTAGATTGAATTGTAGTTTTTAACTGGTGATATGTTTACATGTTGCCCAGGGTCACATTGTTGTGAGAAGGCAGCTAACATAAATATGCTAAATAAATTAATTGTAATTTGAAACATATATCCCCTCTGGTAGAAATACAACAAAGTATGACATTTTGGAAAGAATGTGTTTAAAGACATTTAAGGCATACCGAGAGTTTAAGATTGAATTCTCTCCAAAGCTAAATCTGCCACTCATATCCGTTGGCCACAATAAGAAATTGCAAGCTGAAAAGTCATTAAGTAAAAAGTAATTAAGTTTTTATTTATAACAGTAATGATCACTGCTAATGGACAAATAATAGAAATATATGTATAATTTCAATAGGTAGAAGACATGATAAGATATAGCTTATCTATAGCTGAAAAAAGTGTCTGATAAAATCTACTACTCTAAATCCCAAACCCATGTTAGCAGAAGACTGTTGCTAATAGTTACATATTCATGTAACTGCCCATAAGCAAATAAATTATCTATATTATGATTTAATTTAATGTCATGATCCATATAACATTCTAAACAAAGCTAAACTACACAACAACAATCACACAATTTTCCATAGCAGGCTGAGTCATCAATCATCGTATGGGTTCTGCTCCGCTGAACCAATCAGAACCAGGCATGCAAAAGAAAGTTCCTCCCCTTCCTAGCTGCTCCCGCTTTTTTGCTCTGTCCTCAACCGTTTCGGACCTGCTTTGCTGGGCTCCTCCAAGAGCATTCAAGACATTCAGGTTCGTTGTTATCAGATCAGATTCTTTGAAAGCGTTTTTTTGCCGCCACCGGCAGCCGGATCGCTTCGGAAGCATCAATGAAGCCGGCTGCCACTCTGTGAGGCTTGTGGCGGCCACAGCTTACCGCAGAGGCCTTCCAGAGGTCTGCTGAGGCCTCCGGCCCCGAGGGCCCCATCGGGTTTCTCTCTCTCTGGCAGTCTTAGAGGCTGGTGAAGCTGCAGCGACTCCAGGACAGCTAGCTTGCTCCAGGCCTTTCCGGAGTCATCTTTGTCCTGCAGCTCCCTCAGAGCGGCCCCCAGAGAGCTTCTGCTGAGGCCTGCTTTACCTTTCTTCATTCGTCTGGCTGAGTCCAGGGCAAACTTTCTGGTGTTAGTGGTAAGCCCTCACATCAAGGACCCCTTTCTTATCCTTGTTTTCATATTAGTGTGATATTGATATTTAAGGGAATTAATTTTAATTTATTTTCCCTCCTAGGTCCTGGGCAGCCATTTTGGGGCCTTGGAAAGTGTATTACAAGATGGCCTCCATGCCTCATGGCACTAAACAGGGCCTTCCATCTGATTCACATTCCCACCCAAAGAAATCCAAGGCTTCTCATGATAAACGATCTAAAGCCTTGGAGAAAGTTGAGTCAAAAAGAAACAGGGCTATTGAATGGGTCATTGCCAAAGCTCACAAAGATTCTACTGCAGTTTCTAACTCTGTTGGGCCCTCTGCTGCCTCTGGGTCCCTTCCTGCCCAGGGAATGCAATCACCCATCAAATTTCTTCCAGATTGGTCCCCTGATGGATCTTCAGCCCCCTTGCCTGATCCTTCTTTGGTCAATTTATTTTCTGACCAGGTGCAGGAAATTCCTTGTGGGTCAGCAGCTCTCCCTGTGGTTCAAGGCCCACCTGTCCTTTCCGAAGCTTTGCCTCCTGTGATTCCTTCCACTTCGGCCTTACCAGTGACCTCGGCTGCACCTATCCCTTCCCATCTGGAGTCTTTCATCGTGAAGACCATTGAGTCTGTCTTGGCCAGAAGCTCTCACAAAGGGCGCACAGCCTCTTGGGTTTCTGAGTTGTCTCTCTCTCACCCTCCTAACCCTGCTGTCTCTTCCTCTCACAGTTCTTCTGCTGAATCCTTGGAGGAAGGCGAACTCCATAAAGATGAGGCACTCTCTGAGGATGAAGGTTTGGCTCCAGATCCTCCTACCTTCGTGGGTTTGTTTAATCCTCAACATTTCTGATCTCTCCTACACAAGGCCAAGTTGGTTACTGGTATGGGTATTTCTTCGCCTTCTCCGGCTTCTTCTGCATCTACTTCTGAACCACAAGCAGCTGTTCCCCCTCCACCCAAAGATGACCCTTCCGATGAGGCGGCTCCCCTCTTTGGGGAACCTTCCCAAGCTATGGATGAAATTCCAGTCCCCACGTTCTTCAATAATGTTTTTCTTCGCCAGTGGACTAGTCCTTCTTCAGGGCCAGTGCCATCCGGTCTTGACAAGCGGTTGTATAATTTGGCTGCTCATGCCTCCACTTTTCTTCAACCTCCTTCAGTTGATCCTCCAGTAGCGGCTCTAATTTCCCCTGCAGCTGAAACTGGTAATCCTGAAGATTATCTCCGCCCTGAGGAGAAGAGATCTGAGCAATCTCTCCTTAAAACTCATCATTCTGCGGCCTGGGTTATCAGGTCTGCTTCGGCTGCATCATTCTATAGGGCAGCTCTTATGTGGCCACAAGCAATTGCAAAAGCGTTTACCCTCTTCTGATTCCAGATCACGCCACGATCTGAATAAAATAATGGCGTCCCTGGAATTCTCGGCTGATGCTACTCTCAATTCTGCTCGTTTTGCTGCTAAGGCCATTGGATCAGCTTCAACAGTCAGGCGCTTACTTTGGCTCCGCAATTGGCAAGCGGATCCAAAAAAAAGTGGAAATTGGCTTCTTCCCCTCTTTCTGGGGATAAAATTTTTGGCTTCCTTCTGGATCCTCATTTAAGGGAAACCAGGGATAAGAAGAAATATCTGCCTAGTTTTACCCACAAAGGTTTCCGGGCTTCTCCTACTGCTTCTTCTTTGAACCTTCCTCAGGCTTCCCATTCCTTTCGACCTCGGCATTTTTCCTTTCCTGCCAAGTCACAACGCTACTTCTCTTCGGGTCAGTCCTCTCATCAGGAACATCCTACTTCTCAGTCCCGCCAATATCAGGCCAAACGGCCCTTTCGAGGGGGCGGGGGCGATCTGGTCGCTCCCGCTGACTCTTACGGTTTCGCTCCCATTGGCGGTCGTCTCTATCTTTTCGCCAGTCAGTGGGAAGAGTCTGTCTCCGATGCTTGGGTCTGCAAAACTATCCGTTGGGGTCTTTCTCTGGAATTCCTTTCTCTTCCTCCAGTCCGATTTGTCAGTGTCCTCTCTCCAGGGACCCGGCTCGCCGGCTCCTGGTGGAGGAAGCAATCCAACACCTTCTTTCCATCAGAGCTATTCAACCTGTTCCCTTTCCACAACGTCACCGAGGATTCTACTCCCGTCTGTTTGTGGTTCCCAAACCGTTGGGGGGGATGGAAGGCTATTCTAGACCTCAAATCTCTCAACTGACGGATAGTTTATCACAGATTCAAGATGCACTCCCTCCAGTCAATCCTGCAGTGCATCAGGAAAAGGGGATCTTCTCTCTTCTATCGACCTGACAGAAGCCTACCTTCATGTCCCCATCCATCCAGATCATCGGCAGTATCTTCGCTTCTGCCACTCCAACCGCCACTTTCAGTGCAGGGCACTTCCATCCGGCCTTTCTTTGGCCCCTTGGGTTTTTACGAAGATCATGGCAGCCCTGACAGCTCTGATCAGGTCCCTTCCTGTCCGCATCCAGGCTTACCTGGACGATCTCCTTCTGCTCTCTTCATCTCGGACCTCTGCTCTCAACGACCTGGTCCTAACTCTTCAGATCCTGCAATCTCATGGCTTCTCAGTCAACAAGGCCAAGAGTCATCTCTCTCCTTTCACCAGGCTTCTTCATCTAGGGACTATCATCGACACGACTCTCTGTCAAATGTTCCTGTCCCAGGACCGGCTTTCCAGCTTCCAGGCCTTGGTCAAGGAGGTAAGGCTCTCTCAGTCGGTCTCCTTCTCTCTCGTCTTCTAGGGAAAATGATCTCCTGTATTCGGATTGTCCCTTGGGCCCGCCTTCACTGTCGTTCCCTTCAATGGCTCCTTCTGCTGCTTCAGCGTGCTCGCCTCTGCCCCTTGTCAACTCTGGTTCCTGTCTCTCACAATCTTCGTCAATCTCATCACTGGTGGCTGTCTCCAGCTCTTCTCAAGGGCAGGAGTTTCAAGGATCCAGCCTGCCTGATCCTCACCATGGACGCCAGTCTCACAGGGTGGGGCGCCCATCTCAATGGCTTAGTCACTCAAGGGCAGTGGTCTCCCTCTGACCTGTCTCACAAGATCAATTGGCTGGAACTTTGAGCCATCCATCTGGCCCTTTGGGTGTTCCAGACAACTGTCAGGAACAAGGACGTGTTAGTCCTAACAGACAACACGGCGGCGAAAACTCATGTCAACCGGCTAGGAGGAACCAGGTCCCTCAATCTGATGTCAGAGGCCTTTCTGCTGGGCTCTTGGGCGGAAAAGAACTTGCGGTCCCTGAAGGCCGATCACATCTCCGGGGTGTCAAAGACCCAGGCTGATTGGCTCAGCAGGTCCAAGATAGATCAGTCAGAGTGGAATCTCCTTCCATCCATCTTCTCTCAAGTGGTAGCCCTTTTCGGATTTCCTCTTGTAGATCTATTTGCCACCCATCTCAATGCCCAAGTCCCACGCTTCTTCTCCCGGTATCCAGAGCAGGGAGCAGAGAGAGTGAACACCCTGCGGTCTCCTTGGCCACCAGGCCTTCTTTATGCCTTTCCCCCTCTTCCTCTCATCCCTTGGGTGCTCAGGAAACTTCGGCAGGAGCAGTCCTTTCTCATTCTGGTCACTCCTCATTGGCCATGCCGCCCATGGTTTGCAGACCTCCAGCTCCTGTCTGTCTCTCGCCCCTGGAGAATTCCAGATTCCATCATCTCCCTCAGTCAGGGTCCCATTCTTCACCCAGATCCCGCTCAGCTACAACTGACCGTTTGGTTGTTGAACGGAGCCAGTTGAGGCGGGAACACCTTTCTCTCCGGGTTATAGCCACCCTTCAAGCTTCTCTTCATCCTTCTACTTTTTGAATCTATAATTCTACTTGACTTTCCTTTTCTAAGTGGTGCACTTCCCAGAATATCCTGTGCCTCTCTCACCAGTGCCTCTCTCTCAGCGGTGCTGGAATTTCTTCAGAATGGTTTAGACTTGGGCCTGGCTCCTAATACTCTCAGGCGCCAGGTTGCAGCTCTTTCCTCTATCCTCTCGTGACCTTCGGGATGTCCCCTGTCTCAGAGGAGACGTGTCAGACAGTTCCTTTGAGGTGCTTCTCTCCTTTCACCGCCTGTCATTCACCGGTACCCGTCATGGGACCTTCCTCTCGTTCTCCAGGCCTTGACAGGTCCTCCCTTTGAGCCCCTCCGTTTGGCTTCTTTGAGTCACCTTTCCTACAAGATGGCTTTCCTGGTGACTGTCACCTCCACCAGACATATTTCTGACCTTTCTGCTCTTTCCATTCATCCTGACCTGTGTCTCTTTCAGCCCAACAGGGTCATTCTTCGTCTGGCTCCTACCTTCATGCCGAAGGTCAATTCTCTCTTCCATCATTCTCAGGAATTGGTCCTTCCAAACTTCTGCCCTCATCCTTCCCATCCTCAGGAACATCTCTGGCACTCTCTAGATGTTCAAAGTGCTCTTCGCATCTATATTAAGCGTGCATCTCCCTTTCGCAAGGCAGAGGCTCTCTTTGTCAAATTTCAGCCTTCTTCTATGGGTCTCAAGACCTTCTCCTACTATCGGCCGCTGGATTAGAGCATGTATTTCTTCGGCCTATCAGACTTCCTCCCTACCTGTTCCAGCAGGTGTTACAGCCCATTCAACTCGTAGTGCCGCATCTTCTGCAGCTTGGGCCACTCAGGCCGCTTTGGAGGACATCTGTCGGGCAGCCTCTTGGTCTGCCCCTTCCACCTTTATTAAACACTATAAGGTGGATCGCTTTGCCTCTGCTGAAGCCTCCTTTGGCAGGCTTGTCCTCCAGCAGGTTCTTCTACTGGACGGCTTCCCTCCCGGTAGTTTGTGCTGTTTTGGCATGAGCAAACAAAATGTTTTCTGGGATGGACTAAATATTTAGAATACACACAACCTACATAAGAAGAAATAAACTTCCCAGAGAGGTGCATGTGAGATGCTCAAAGAAGGCAATAAGAGCGGAAATACTTCAAAGAGCAAGATGACCCATTGAAATATAAAGGGAGAGAAACAGTCCTGAAACAGATACCCAGAAGTGTAAGAGACACAAGGAAACAATACCGATTATTGACAAGACAACTAAGCATGAAGTAAATTTCAGATGGCTGATATTCAAGGAAATACTGGTGAGCTGGATGGAAAAAAGACACAGACTGAATACAATAAACAAAGGAGAGCAATTCTATAACCAGTATTTTGCATCATATAAGGGAAAGGGGAGAAGAGAGGAAATAGATTATAAAAAACAAGAGGAACTGTAAGAACAGGGAAGCACACAATAAGAGGAAATTGAAACAGAGCAAAAAGAAAGAAGAGAAGGAGTAAGAGCAAAAGAACAAAGAAATAAGGAAAACTAGAACTACAAAACAAATCTTCAAGTAAATGATGGAAGAAGAAACAAAATTACTATCAATTAATAGAACAGTGTTCCATTCGCCTTTGCTATTTAGTCATGCCAGTCACATGACCATGGAGATGTCTTTGGACAGCACTTTGAAACAGAGATGAGCACCACCCCCTAGAGTCAGGAATGACTAGCACATATGTACAAGGGGAACCTTTATCTTTAATATAAATGGACTGAATTCACCTATAAAATGAATTTTTAATAAATTAGAAAAAATATAGTTAGATTTGATCTTCCTTAAACAGATCTACATTAAAAAACAATACAGAAAATCATTGGAATATCCCAAAATTGGGAAATTATACTTCTCATTAGCACAGCAAAAGAAAAGGGTTGTGCCTTTATATATAAAAGAAACAATGCTAGACAAATTTTTGCAGATGAAGATGGAAGAATATTAATGATGGAGATAACAATGAATCATAAGCAGGTACTATTTATAGCAATATATGCACCAAACAATAAACGAGTTTTATGGAAAGCTCCATAAGAAAATTACAGAATTGGAATATGAAAATATTTGTGTGGTAGGAGATTTCAGTGTAATTGTAGATGCAGAACTTGATTATAAGAGAATAGGATAGAATTTTATTGACCAAGTGTGATTGAACACACAAGGAATTTGTCATGTTGCATATGCTCTCAGTGTACATAAAATAAAAGATATGTTCATCAAGAATCATAAGGTACAATTAATGATAATCATAGGGTACAGATAAGCAATCAAATAATATTAGGAAACAGTCAATATAAATCATAAGGATACATGCAACAAAGTTACAGTCATACAGTCCTAAGTGGAAGGAGATGGGTGATGGGAACAATGAGAAAATTAATAGTAATGCAGACTTGGAAAATAATTTGACAGTATTGAGGGAACTATTTGTTTAGCAGAGCAATGGCATTTGGGAAAAAACTGTTCTTCTGTCTAGTTGTTCTGGTGTGCAGTGTTCTATAGCGTCGTTTTGAGGGTAGGAGTTAAAACAGCTTATGTCCAGGATGTGAGGGGTCTGTAAATATTTTCACAGCCCTCCTTTTGTCTCATGCAGTATACAGGTTCTCAATGGAAGGCAGGTTAGTAGCAATTGTTTTTTCTGCAGCTCTAATTATCCTCTGAAGTTTGTGTCTCTCGTTGGGTTGCAGAACCAAACCAGACAGTTATAGAGGTGCAGATGACAGACTCAATAATTCTTCTATAGAACTATCAGAAACTCCTTGGGTATTTGAGCTTTCTGAGTTGGCACAGAAAGAACATTCTTTGTTGTGCTTTTTGGTTGACATTGTTGATGTTAGGTGTTCATTTTAGATCTTGTGATATTATACAACCTAGAAATTTGAAGGTCTCCACTATGGATATTGTGTTGTCTAGTTTTGTAAGAGGTGGAAGTATGGTACATTTTCTCCTAAAGTCTACCACCATTTCTACAGTTTTGAGTGTGTTCAGTTCCAGATTGTTCTGGTCACACTATAAGGCTAGGTGTTCAACCTCCTGTCTGTATGCAGATTCGTCATTGTCTCAAATGAGACCAATCACTGTTGTGTCATCTGCGAACTTCAGTAGTTTAACAGATAGATTGTTGGAGATACAGTCATTGGTATAGGGAGAGAAGAGAAGTGAGGAGAGCAACCAGCCTTGGGGGGGACCCTGTACTAATTGTACAGGTTTCTGATGTGATTCTGCTTAGCTTCACCTGCCAGCAGCAAGGAGGTGGCTATGCAGTGCCCCAGTCCAGAGGGGGTGGAAGCAGAATATACGGTCAGTACCATCACTTGGAGAGGCAGATATGGCGGAGGCAGAGGACCACATCCAACTAGGGTTGCGCACTCCCGATGGTTGAAGGCGGTGGCGCGCACCGACCCTCATGTCCTATCTTGCAGCCATGGTTGTTCGTCCCACCAGACCCATGATGCCCGACTGGTGTTATGCAATGCCAGGTCCGTAGTAAATAAGGCACCTCTAATATCCGAGTTGATATTGGAAGAGGGCGCAGACCTAGCAGGCATCATCGAAACCTGGCTGGGACCAGAGGGAGGGGTCCCTCTCGTTCATATCTGCCCACCAGGTTTCTTAGCATTTCACCAGCCACGACACCATGGGAGAGGAGGAGGGGTGGCGATCGTTATAAAAGAGACTCTTTGTCCTAGGGAGACCACTGTCCCTCAGATAGCTGGCTGTGAATCTCTGTTTGTGAAGTGGGGTCAAGGGGTTCAGGTGGGCCTGTTGATCACATATCTGGCTCCCTGCTATGTGACAACAGCCCTGCCCAACCTCCTCGAGGTGATAACCGAGTTGGCAGTTGAGACCCCCAGACTATTAGTCATGGGGGATTTCAATCTGCCGTCTGCGGGTGAAACATCAGAGGTGGTGCGGGAGTTCATGGCCTCCATGACAGCCTTGGATCTGACCCAAGTAGTGATGGGCCCCACTCACAGCGGAGGTCACATGCTAGACTTAATTTTTGTCTCTGGACAGTGGCAAAATGATCAGATAAGGGATATAGACATCTCACCCCTGTCATGGTCTGATCATTATCTCCTTAGACTAGATCTCCAGATCGGTACCCCCACCGCTGGGAGGTGGCTACACAACAAAAATGGTTCCGCCCCAGGTGCCTGATGGACCCTGAGAGGTTTCTGATGGAGCTTGGCCCATTTCCGGGGGTTTCGACTCATAACACGATTGAGGAATTAGTGGCTGCTTGGAATATCAAGGCGGCCGCTGCCTTAAATCATGTTGTGCCTTTGCGACCTCTGACATGGCATGGACCCCGTCCAGCTCCGTGGTTTACGGAGGAGCTACGGGGGATGAAATGCCAAAAAAGACATCTAGAGAGCACCTGGAGGATGAGCCGATCCGAATCCGACTGAACACTAGTAAGAATCTATATTAGGACCTACTTAGTGGCGATAGAGATCACAAAATCTAATTATATTGTGACCCTCATTGCATCGGCAGAAAATAGACCCTCTGCTCTGTTTAGGGTGACCCGCTCCCTCCTAGATGGAGGGAGAGGGGAGGACCCTTTGCAGAACAGAGCTGAGGAGTTTTCTC
>JANHFP010427269.1:0-10259 GCA_032468135.1 Calamaria suluensis
GTGTAGGTTTTCCTGCCTGGGCAGGGGGTTGGACTAGATGACCTCCAAGGTCCCTTCCAACTCTTATTCTATTCTAACTATATTGTGAAAAACATTCCATAAAAGGTTGTCTATACTTGCATGAAGGGGAAATACAGAACTTTAGGACGTTCCAACCATCATTGAACCATGAATTAATTAAGGTGGAGACACATGGAACATTTCGTGTAGTTTCTTCCCAGATTTATTTCCACATGGGCTACCCTTTATGAGAATAGAATTTAGAATAGAATAGAATAAAATTTCATTGGCCAAGTGTGACATAAGGAATATGTCAGAAAGATTTAAATAATTGGAAAAAGAAGGTCCTATTGTTTTCTAATAATATCTGCTAGCCCTATATATTGTTACAAAAGAAGGCCAACTGTAATGGTCTGTGGGAACAACCTTGAGGAAGAAGTGGAAGAGTCACAGTCAATGCAATGGTCAGGGCAGACCCCATAGTAGGAATGTAATTTCAGTCAATATCTCAGAGTTCACCCTCCCTGGTTCTCTTTAGGGGAAGGGAAGGGAAGGAGAAGAGATGTTCAAATCTCACATTTTCACAAAGATAAAATATATATAGACAAATGTTCCTTATTGCCTTTGAAGTTACTAAAAGTGGGTGAAGAAGAGAGGGATTAATTATCCTTATTTCAAGGAAGCCTAAGTTTACTGTGTTAAACTGGCTCCATACAAACAGTATGCAACACCAGTTGTGAAATTTAGATTCTGCTGTAAAAATGGATTATATTTTTGCTTCCTTTGTATTTAAAAAAATGCACAAGATATATATTTTCAATCATAATAGAGTAAAGTAATACTAAGAGGAATCTTCCCAGCAGCATTATGATGATGGTCATTGACCATAATGCTAAGTTAGGGCTCTTTTTCTTAAATTCCAGGAGGACCCCTGAGAAAAGAAAGGTATTTTTCCCTCCCTGGTTTAATGGCCACTGAGAAATACCCACCCAGTCAGGCACAAATCTTAAGGTACCTTGGCAGTATTTTTAAAAACTTCACTGCTTGGAGTATCTGCAAATGGCACTAATGCTTTTTGGTGACAAAGTCTAGAGTAACCAGAATAGGTAGCCAGGGGAAAACAGGTCCACATTATCCAAAGTGGGAATCTTATGAAATTGATATTCTTGACAGTATAGTTTAAATTTCTTAGACCAGTTCCAGCAGTCCAAAGGTAACACTTAGCAATAGTGTTGGATCCCTTCCAACATACCTGTCGGGAGGATCGAGACGGCATAGCAACTGGCCGGCGTTTATCACAGAGGGAGGGGTGTGGTGCTCACGAGGTGTGGTGAAGGAAGGGTGGAAAAGGAAGCGGCGGTGAGGGACGGCACCTGTGATGGCGACGGGAGGTGTCAGGATTGGTTGGTTGTGTGTATATTAGTCGGTGCTGTAATCAAGCGCTAGCGCTGTTTTTGACCCTGTTCTCAGAGGAAAAACCGACAGTAAGAGCTGAATAAATCAACCGTGTTCCTGAACGCTGTGTGGAGTGTTTCTTTGGAAGGGAGACCAGCAGATAGCACTTAAACTTACATACCACTTCACAGTGCTTTATAGCCCTCTCTAAGGTGGTTCTCATTTTACTGACCTCAGCAGGATGGAAGGCTGAGTAACCTTGAGCCAGTCAGGATTGAAATCCTGACAGTGGAATGCAGAGTTTTCCTGCAATGCTGCATTCTAACGACTGTACCATCACAGCTCAAGTTTACTTTGAACATTATAGTTAGAATTGTTGTAAGGTATTTTACCATTAGAACATTACCCCAGACAGATTGTGAAAATGAGTACTCATTTTCTATGAAATGCTGGAACTGTAAATTAGAGATTTAATCCCTCCTCCATATGTGGTGGCAATGTTGCAAAGCTCAGCAATACTGGAAAAATTCATTATAGAAAGGAACAAATTTTGAAGTCATAATCCCATTTCATCTTGAAATATTTTTATTAAATGTCACTAAACATACATTTCTTCAAAACATACAGAACTAAAATTCAGTATTTTAGCCATTCCAACAATTTTATGCACACTTTATTGAAAAAGATATTTGATCCTATCTATAGAGGTAAGGATACTGAAATTGCGGGAATATACTTTAAAGTCTATATTAGTTTAAAGAAAATTGGATTTAGAAATCACTTCTATTTAGAAACCATTTTTAGATTATAACCATACACCAGAAATGGTGCCATATCCAACATACGGGTTTCAGTGTTTCATTTTGATAATCTATATATTATTTACAGGGTTGTTTTGATGTATTGTTTATCATCTGTAGGTTATTTTCCATCTTATTGACTTCAGTTTGTGTTAAACAAGTATTTTTACAATTCAATACAGACACTTTTTAAAAACTAGGAATTGCTTATGGCATGTTTTATAATATTTTAATCATAGGATATTTTAGATCATCATTATTTAATGTTTTCTTGAGGTGTTTATCATTAACTGTACATCAATTTTTATATAAGATACTTTTGTATTATCTTTCCCCATTTTTCTTTGAAAATTATAAATGTACGGCATACCTACCAGATACCATTCTAAAGATTCTGAATAATTGCTGTTGGTGGTGTTGGTGGTGGTAATATTCCACCAGAGATTTCTTCAGCAGGCATCTTGCTGATTATCTTCAGAAAAAGCCAGAATGTTAGTGTTGTACTTACAGAACATAGATGTGTCTTTTGACTGTTAATCTTCTGAAAACATATCCAGGCAGAGGCAGTTCAGTTGTAATATATAATCAGATTATTATCAGTTCCTACAAGAATACAGTTCATGCTTGCTTCTTTGTCAAGGGGAAAAAAAGTAATTTTTCAGATTCTTCTCTACAGGCTTCCTGGAGGGTTCCTGACCAAATCCTGCAGCAGCCATCTTGAAGCAATATTCACGACAAATCAGAGGTTGGAGCAGTTAGAGTTGTCCCTTGTGAATGCAGATGGCAGAGCAGTGGAATTGCTGTGTGAGGGGCTGCAACACCCAGATTGTAAAGTAAAAGAACTGCAGTGCGTGACCAGTATTTCTTTTTCATTTTGATGTCTCTCTTGGAGTTCTGGAAATATATTCCTGAAAAGTCATTTCCAGTTGTTATATATGACTTTATTCTCTTCAGTTCCTTTGAGAATAATACATTTTCTATTCTCTACCTGATCATAATTAAAAAGCATACCATTTAGGAAAATATTTTTTGCTAAATGGTATGAAATCTGGGGCCCTTCTTAGTTTCCTACCTGCTAATTGTTGAGAACCTGGCAGGCAGGGGTGAAATGCTCCCGGTTCGGCCCGGTTCGGCTGATCCAGTAGTGAAGGTGGTGGGTGATTCGGAAAACTGGTAGCAAAAATCCCTGCTCCCTCTGTGCGATTGTCAGAGGCTTTCTTTTCATTTTAAGAGCATTTTTCTACCTAAGTATTAGGTAAGATTAGATTAGTTAGCAACAAATGTCTTTAAAATATAGAGAGAGCCACCAAGGATCACATCAGCCATGCTGAATTTACCTAATCCAGTGAATACTTAGGTAGAAACTAATGTCTTTAAAATGAAAAAAAAAGCCTCTGATGATCGCACAGCTCTGAAGCCTCTGATGATTGCACAGCCCTCAAAGGCTCTCTTTACATTTTAAATGCATTTTTCTACCTAATCCAGTGAATACTTAGGTAGAAAAAATGCTTTTAAAATGATAAAAAAATGGCCATGCCCACCCAATCACATGACCTGCCCACCACCAAGCCACACCTACAGAACTCGTAGTAAAAACATTTACACTTCGCCCCTGCTGGCAGGCCTTTTTTTCTGGGATCTGTTCCTAGGATGAACCATGAAGATTAGAAATTGTTATTAAGACATTTGCAGTTATGGCAGCATTTAGGCTGATAAGAATGTCTGAATCAAAATTTCATAGATTTCAAAGTCTTTAACTTTTGCTTTTTTCTTTGCAGATATTTTATTCTGCTTCTTTTAACTCTACTTTTAAATTTGGATTTATAGCAATCTTGGGGACTATAATAACTCAGGTGGATTATACTTTCTCTTCAATTGTCTACTAATTTCTTTTAAGATACTAAAGATGCTTTGAACTTACTTCTCCCTATGATTTTGGGAATCTGCTTTGATATAAACAGTGTCTTGAAATTATTTGATAATGCACATTAAAATTTTAATTTCCATTTTCTTTCAAGAGAACTTTGGCTTGTTATAAATATTACTTTGGTTATTATTAGCATTAAATAATTTGGATTTATCTTTCATGGTCAACCATAATTCTGTGAATTGTGGTGTGGATATGCCTAATATATATTTATTTCACTATTTTTGATTGCATTTTGCATTGGGCTAGTTTTGTTTGGCTTTTCTTCTTCTATTCCCACCCACATAAATACTTGTTTGAAATACAAAAAAACATTCCATTGTAAGATAGTATTTTTTTCTCTTTAATGACAATTTTTTTTAAAAAAAATATGAAACTGTCATGCTTGTTTCCCTTCTTTCAAATATGTTAATTTATAATAACAAAAATTGTTAATTTGTAATCCTAAAGTTATATTCATTCATGCATTTAATTCAGGGACAGAACATTATTTGTGTGCATTTCTCATAATATTTTGTTTATTACGTTATTTTGCATTACATATCAAATATTAATAATATGTTATTAATATTTTGCTGTTATCATGTGATTTGCTGTAATTTCATCAACCTTGAGCCCCGTCAGGATCAAACTCCAGACTATAGGTAGAGTAGCTTGCAACCCTGTATTCTAACCACTGCCACCAATGCTCCTCTGACTTCATCTCTTGACTGTTAATTGTCTGAAAATATATCTGGTGAGATACAATTCAGTTTCAATATATAAACATATTTTCATCACTTTGTACAAGAATACAGTTCATGCCTTGGATGATGAAGTTCATCTGTCTCTATGTCACATTCTGGATGCTTAAACACATCCAGACACATTTGTGCACAGCATTTCCATGGTTTTATGGATGGTGAAATTAACTACCTTGATTAAAGGAAAGTGTTTGTCTAACTTTGTTTCTCTGTGGAAACCGCTTTTGGACATTGTAGTAGAAACCAAAAGAATGGGTACATTAATTTTGGGATTTGTCAATTAGAAATATGTATGACTAGAAATCCTAGGTATTCTTGAATTTTATATTTTCAGCTGTATAGAAAAACTTGGAAGATTTTCTTTGGTTATGCCTTTTCATTTTTCTTTATTCTTTTACACTTTCCCTTTTTCCTTATTAACAATTTTTGTCTGTTTTTTATATTCTACTTTTTCCACTCTATGTTTGTTTTTCAAAAATAATTGCAATTTTTACATTCTTCTCTATAGGCTTTCTGAAGTATCTCTGAATGAATCCTTTAGCAGGCATTTTGCAGTTGTTCTCCAGAAAAACCAAGGTTTGCAAGTGTTAAAGCTGTTCTTCAACAACATAGATGACAGAGCAGCAGAAATGCTTTGTAAGGGACTCCAATGTCCAGAATGTAAAATAAAAGAACTATGGTGAGTGAACAGTATTTGTTTTTCTTTGATGAGTATTATCTTGATTTTTTTTCCTGCAAAGATATCCACAGGGAGGCAGTTCCCATTTCAATATGTAATTAGACAACCCTTGACCTGCTGAGTCTTTCTTCTTCCCACATATAATATAGTCTGGAGCAACTTCCCCTCCCCTCATGACCCTCAGCAGAGTCTTCATGAAACCTCTTTCTCTTCCTCCTTGGCTGATCTTTGTACCACTTTTATAGAGGTGATGGGGACTGTGAGAAGATGAGGGACTGTGAGAAAAATCTCCAACCAGCATTGCAGTGTGTCCCCAAGATCCAACTCCCTACAGGGGAGAAGAGTGCTCAATCATTGATTGATGGTGCCCACCAGCCAAGCCTACCTCACCAGCAGGCATCTGAATCACTGTCTCACCCTTACCTCAGGCAGCAGTGGCTAAGAAAACTCATTATTTGGCCTAGCTCAAAAGCAACCAATGACCACTCACCATCAGCCAATCGGGCATAGGGGACAAACAGAAAGTGGAAAAGAGGCTGGGTACACACATCTCTTTTGTTTCACCACACAACCTAGGTTGTTTCTGGAAAGTGTAGTTAAAAGGCATGGTTGTGCTGAAGCAGTCAGACCTGTGCCAAATTTCATTCCCATGGGAGTCATGTATCCTGGCATGCTATAAATAACCCTATTTGAGCTTCCTTAGTTCAATAATTGTTGCATTATTTATTTATTTATTTATTTATTTATTTATTTATTTATTTATTTATTTATTTATTTATTTATTTATTTATTTATTTATCAATCGAACTTATATACTGCCCCTCTCCCAACGGACTCGGGGCGGTGCACAGCCAATATTTTTTTTTAAATACAATATATACAGTATATACATAGATCAATTAAAACATGAATTAAATTAATCAATTTTTGGCTCTTAAAATTTTAAAAAAATGTATTTAAAATTTAAAATTATCAGAAATATTTAATATAAAATACCCATTAAAAACCCTAATTTTATTTTATTTATTATCTTTTTCTGGAAGGATTTTATATTCATTTATGAAAGCCTCAGCTCCCATTGTAGCATTAATGTTTATTCTCTTCTCCTTCCAGAATATTGTCACGCCTTTGGGTACCGACCATCTAAATTTTAATATGACAATGTTGTATTAATTTGACATGCAAGTATCTTATAGGTTGGACCTGTATCCTGAGATCCTATGACTTTTTCATGGCTTTCTCCAAAATTCTCCCAAATCCCAGAATAGTACTTTTCCTGGCTGCAGAGGTCTCCAGCCTTGGCAACTTTAAGACTTGCGGACTTCAACTCCCAGAATTCCTCAGCCAGCTTTGCTCCGCCCACTTTTTTGGGGGGTGGGTGGGGTTAGCCATCACTGCCTCATTCCATCCCGAACAAAATGGCCATCCAATCATTTCTTGGGTTTTCTGTCGAGTCTTTCTTTTCCTTCCCTTCCTTGTACTTTTCTCCCTTTTTTAAAAGAATATATATATATATGTGTGTGTGTGTGTGGGAGGCCCTGCCTTGGAAGGAGCTTTTACCGTTTGTTTCTAACGAATCCAATTCCAACGAGTTTTTTTTTTCTTTTTCCAATGCAATAACAGCGTTTTAACGATTTGCAGGATGCCTTCTGCCCACAGCCAACACAACGGAATTTAGCTTTCTACCTGCACGAGCTTTGCTTTGTTTTTTTAATTCCCCTCAATTTAACCAGAGCCTGCAGAGTAATTTAAGTTTACCCTTAAATGCACATTTGTATTTTGTTTTTTTTAAACTCTTTCCATGACTTCCGAGTCCCTGAGCTGAAGGTGTGATCCGATTTTTCTTCCTCGCGCACAACTTGTTTTTCGGAGTATAAGACACACTTTTCCCTCCCCTAAAAGAGGGTGAAAATTTGGGTGCGCCTTAAACACTGAACGTAGCCCCTGCCTCCTTGCAGCAAACAGCCCGTTTCAGTTCCATCTTCAGCACAGCCTGATCAGCACAAGCAGCTGATTGTCGGTTGGATCGGCCCATCAGCTGTTTCAGGCTGCAAAAATTGCCTTTGCCTGCTGCCCATCCCGATCCCCGCCCCGCTGAATGGGTGGAAAATGGGGCGTGCGGAGGCTGAAAACAGAGGCGGCAATAGGCTATAGCAATCCCTGCAGCCTGAAACAGCTGATCCTTGGGAGGCCGATCCAACCGACAATCAGCTGCTTGTGCTAATCAGACTGTGCTGAAACTGGTTTGCCGCAAGGAGACAAATTGCTGGGAGGCAGAGGCAGTGATTTTTTTCCCTTGTGCTAATCAGGCTGTGCTGAAAATGAAACTGAAACAGGCTGTTTGCTGTTGGCCGCAAGGAGACAAGTTGCTGGCAGGCAGAGACGGGCTTTTTTTTTCTTGTGCTAATCAGGCTGTGCTGAAAATGAAACTGAAACAGGCTGTTTGCCGCAAGGAGACAAATTGCTGGGAGACAGAGACAGGTTTTTTTCCCCTTGTTTTCCTCCCCCCAAAAAGCTAGGTGTGTTTTATAGTCCGGAGCGTCTTATGCTCCGAAAAATACGGTATCTGTGACTTTCATGTTTCAAGCGGTATTTCTCCATATTTGGAAAAATAAATGGCTTTTCTACTTCAGCACACCAAAGGCAGTGAAGATTTGCCCAAGGTATGTGTCATGCCTCTGCCAGCGTCCAATTCGGAGGTCGAGGAGGAACAGCTGGCAGAGAGCAGTGAGAGGGAGGCTGGAGCCGAGGAAGAGCAGGCCCAGGCTGCATCCAGTGAGCTGGGGACAGAGCCAGAGAGGGGGAGCTCAGAGGAGGAACTTGGAGCAGTGCCCCCACCTGACCCAAGACAGAGACGCAGGGATAAACGGGCTCTGGAGAAAAGGTCTACTCAGGAGGAAGTGAGGGATGGGACGCAGCTGAAACCTTTAAAGCTAGCCTGTTTGCGATTAGCAGTGCTGGAATCAAAGTTTGAATTGACAAGTTATAGCATCTCAGTGACCTCGTCTTCTTGGGTAAGAGTTCCTAAGCCAATTTTACTTATCTCAGAATTACGTTTGGATTGCAGCCAGAGTTTGTCTCGGCAATTATCTACTTTGCTTTTGGAAATAAAGCAACCTCGAAAGAGAAAAGACAATTGGGTTTTTTTGCACTAAAGACTGTTTGTTTCTAAGTCCTTGTTTTTGTTTGTGGATTGCTTTAAGCTGGAACATCAACGGAAGACATCCGTTTCATTCTATGGCTGCCACTCTTGTGAAACACAGCTCAGAACAAAAGTAACACCAGAACTAAGAGAACACACACAAAAAAAACCTGGCACCTGAAACGCACAGACACCCACCCACCCACCACAATCTCTAATTATCCAGTCCCAGCCTTACCCTGTCCCAGAAACTAGGGAGAGGGGGGCAGCCCTCTACAGGTTTCTAGAAAGGGGGGTGGACTACAGGGCCTTCCAGGGAAGGGCCTGCTACAGAAAAGCCACACTTCCTGGGTCCCACTAGACAGGTAGATTGAAACCATCACAATCTGGGTTAATTATCAGTTTTATCGTGGTTTGTCTCCCCTTCTTCAGCTGCTTCTTGCAGGAGTGAGGAAGGGCCCTGCAAAGCCACGCTTTGAAAGTGGATTGGAATTCTTACATTTTTCATCCTTGAACGGTTTTCATAACGATTCACCATCCTCAAAGATGCAACGTTATGCCTACATGGACGCTGATGCATGACGGTGAACGTCCCTATCCGTGTTTCTTAACTTGATCCTTTAAAGCTGTGTGGATTTCGACTGCCAGAATTCCCCAGCCAGCTTGAATTCTGGGAGCTGAAGTCCCCCACCCTTCTTTAAAAACGACCATTCCCGATCAACACCCAGGACATCCAGTGTGGCCTAGTGGTTAAGGCCCTGCGTTAGAAAGCCCGAGACTCTGAGTTCGAGTCCCGCCCTGGCCACGAAAGCCATCTTGAGCCACTCGCTCTCTCAGCCTAGCCCACTGCACAGGGTTGTTGTCAAGAAAATAGGAGAAGGAAGATGTGTGGGATATACGTTCCCTGCTTTTGAGTTATTTGTAAAAACGATAATGGCGGCTATAAGTAAATAAAAATAAAAGAATAAAACCATTCCCATTTTGCAGAAAACCCACCCTCGCCACCCAATTCAAATTCTCTACAGATCACCGAAAGACGGGATGATCACTGAATGTAAAGCCCCTGGGAGTGAATTTAAAGATTTATTGTCCAGTTAGAACATGCCATTATTAAAATATAGCTTTAATTGAACTATTAAGGTGTTGTTTCCGATTGCAATTATTTACATGTAATCATAGTTTATGTAATTTCGCTAAAGTTTTGGCATTTAAATAATGTAGTTACAGTACACCCCTGTGCGGGTTGTAAAATTTTGCACACACAAAAAATTATACTGGAAAACTCTGCTCACAAATTTTTGATTTTGCACATAAACCAGCAGTCCTTAGAGGGAACATCCTAACAGCAGGCATACAAATGTTAAGTTTGAACCGAGTTCTGAAAAAAAATAAAGTATCTTCCTGGACTCATTCAAACAACTCTCTCCCCCCTCCCTCCACATGTCTCCGTCTCCGTCCCTCCCCCTCCCTCCCCCTCCCTCCGCTTCCTTCTCTCTCTCCCCCTATCTCTCTCACCATCCCTCCACTCTCTCCCTCTCTCCCCCCCCACTCTCGCACACACACACACACACAC
>JANHFP010427388.1:0-10252 GCA_032468135.1 Calamaria suluensis
CTTTAACCTGTTCGTGCCCATCCAGACCCGTACCGCCTCCAGGCACCGCAACATCACTTCCACAGCATCATTGGGGTATGCCTGGATTGCGATAAGAACACGAAAGTAAGAAGAGTAAGACATGCAATATATTAGATTTATGTATAGATTGATAATAGAAAAATTAGAATAAAGAAAAAGGTAAACAAGGTAAAAGGAACCGATATAGATTGCATATAAAAGGAATATTACGTAAGTTTTTTTTAATGTATATATGTAATTTGTTTTGTTGTGTTGTTACTTTTGTTTGTTGGTTTGTTTGTTTTTTTCTGTTATAAAAAACTAATAAAGATTATTTTATATATTAAAAAAATTGGCTTGAATCACACTGCTGATATCTGACCATCCAGTTTCCGTGGGTACCACTTCAGGCTTTTTTTGTTCAGGATATATAATTTTTAATTAAAACTTTGAAACGAGTCAATAAAAGCTAAGACAAACTAATATAAAGTCAGGAAGGAAAAAAAAAGAAAGAAAAAGGAGAGTAAAGCCACAAGTGCACAAAAAGGAGGAAAAAAATTAGAAGGAAACCAGAAAAGAAACATGGCTTCCGGTATTTTTCGCAGCAGTTATAAAGTACAGATATATTTTAACCTCTCTCTCTAAAGTTACAGAATCATTACTGCTCTTCCTGTAATCTATCCTGTCTCATCATCCAAACCATAAATCCCAGGTCCATTTTTTTCTCATTTTTTTACACAAAAATCCATAAGACGTTTTCAGTCAGCAATAAATGTAGATACTGTCTTTTCTCTATAAAGAAAGAAATCAGTTTATAAAATCTGTCAGCTTCAACCCTCCATTGAGGATAGTGTCATATCTTTCCACCTCTGGATGTACAGTAGTATTTTTCAACTTTGGTCACTTGAAGATGTGTGGACTTCAACTCCCAGAATTCCCTAGCCATCTAGGCTGGGTGAGGATTTCTGGGTGAGGATTTCTGAGTTGAAGTCCACACACCTTCAACTGGCACAGTTGAGAAACATTGGCATAAAGCAGGGATCCTCAAACTTGGCAGCTTTAAGACTTGTTGACTTCAACTCCCAGAATTCTCCAGCCAGCTGGCTGGAGAATTCTGGGAGTGGAAGTCCACAAGTCTTAAAGCTGCCAAGTTTGAAGACCTCTGAGGTAATGTAAAGCTACAGGTACAGCTATGCTGGCTGGAGAATTCTGGGAGTTGAAGTCCACAAGTCTTAGAGTTGTCAAGTTTGAAGACCTCTGAGGTAACAGAAAGCTACAGGTACAGCTATGCTGGCTGGAGAATTCTGGGAGTTGAAGTCCACAAATCTTCAAGCTGCCAAGTTTGAAGACCTTTGAGGTAACGGAAAGCTACAAGTACAGCTATGATCACTGGAGAATTCTGGAAGTTGAAGTCCACAAGTCTTAAAGCTCCCAAGTTTGAAGACTTCTGATATATACCACTTCATAGTGCTTTAATGGACAAAGTCTATTCTTCTGAAGCAGTCCAGACAATGGAAGCAATTTACATCCTTCTGTGTTGTAAATTGTCAATGGCTGCAAATAACACTGAATTATAGAATTCTGCAAGTGAAGTAAATGGATGCAAATGCCTGTAGACTTAGCTTCCACTAATACTCCTTCTCCCTACATGGGTTTACTAAAAATATTACTTATATGTCTTATATGTGTGTTTAAATAGACATATAGGTAATCCTGGGTTAACAACCACTCATTCAGTTGACTGAAGTTACGACTGCACTGGATGAGGTGATTTACACCTGTTACTTCAAACTGCAGCCATTTGCAATGTCCCCACCGCCATTTGTGACTTTCGCTGCTGGTTTCTGACAAGCAGAGTCAGTGGAGATGCCATGAAGAGGTTACAAATGGCGATCACATGATGTTGCACTTAACAACCGTGAAGGATTTACTTAGTGACTACAATCGGAGCTGCTGTCAAAAGCCAATGCGACAAAGTCATGTGACATTGTGCTTTGCAACCATGGAGCTTAGCAATGAGTTCCTTATCCCAATTACCTCAGTCCCAGTTAACTGAGGATTGCTTGTAGCTTGATGGTGAGGTAAAAAAACAACAGCACCTGATAATTCAGAACAAATTGATTCCCAATATTAAAAGTTAAGGACAGCCAGTGCTGCTTCCACGAACATCCTAAATAGAGGATATATTCCATGTTTATGGCTTCTATTTTCTCTGATCACATGAGGGCTTGAGCAATCCCAGATCAAAAGATGAGATTGTGATATGAAGTACTCTAACTTAGTATAGCGGGTTTTTTTGGGGGGGGAGAGGAAACGATGCGCTGGATGTTTAGGTACAGTGTTTAGATTCTTAGAAGATTAAATATTTCTTCTGGGGATCATCAAAGATAATTATCCAAAGAATATTAAATATTTAATAATCCACATCGTAACAGCAGCAACATCTTTCGCCCAGGATTGGAAAATGAAAAACACACCAATCAAACAAATAACACCACAAAAAAAATATATGAATGTGCGGAAATGGACAAACTTACAACAGAACTGAATGATAAAGAAGATTCACACTATTACTCCACATGGGAAAATTGGTATAAATGGACAGAGGATAGAAACAAGATGCAGATCATTTAAAACAAACATAAAGTTATATCTTGAAAAATTTGTTGAAGATTCAAAAAAGTAAAGAACGAGATGTAAATATGAGTGAATGTAAAAAGAGTATATAAGAAAAATGAATATTATGTGTGAAAACAGATGTGTGAGTGTGTGTGTGTGTGTATTAGGGCATAGCCAAAAACTGCTTCGGCCAAATAACGGGATATTTGTTGATATTCGGAACTGGCAATTTTTTGCGCCAGTTCCAGATATTGAGCCGGCACCACGTGCGCCCCAAAGTCGGCCAGGATCAGGTCGCATAGACGCAAGTAGAGAGACAAATGCATTATACATACAACATCCGGATCCGGAATCCACACATTCGGTTATGCCCTAGTGTGTGTGTGTGTGTGTATGTATATGCATATGTACGTATGTATGTACTTACGTACGTACGTACGTACGTACGTACGTACATACATACATACATACATACATACATATATATGCTGAAGTAACAATATTAAACTGTAATGGAGAAGTTTATAAAAATGATAGAATAGAATAGAGAACTATAAAAGTAAATATATATGTAGATATGGAATGCTGTAAAATTATTACTGATGGTATGCAATGTCCAATACGTTATGTTTTGGTGAGGTTTTTTTTAATGTACGTGTGGTAATTTTGTGTATTGTTTTTAGAGACAAATTGTTGAATAAAAGTTATTTTTTTGAAAAAAAGAAGAGGTAGATTATTGGAAGAGACATTTTGATCTAACGTGGAATCAGAACGCAGAACCAAATTAACATTTATATTACTGTAGTGGCTGTAGACCCCAAAACTGATTAGCAGTGTTATTGCCTCAGGTTCAGCACTCAGGAAAGCAAAAGAATTTGTCAGGAAGAGTTCATAATTGAAAGCCTCCCAAGGATGTGTCTACCATGGGAAAATGAAGAGAGTTAGCAGTTCGTTTTAATTAAGAACATTTCACAAGAGCAGAAAACTGGCAGTGAATCGAAGAAACAAAGGTAAACAAGGGGAAATCAAGACTAATCCCTTGTACCTTCCCAGGTAATCACCCCCTTAACTAAATGCAACACAAGTTGAAACACTATTTTTTTTTTAAAGCGACCCTTTCTAATTGGTTTGGCAAACAATACCTTATTTCCCTGTAGACAAAAACCATCCTGTACCACAAGAAAGCGGTCCTAGGATTAATACATATATTTTAAGTAAATATGTCCCTTGGAATAGTGTCTTCATACCTTAACTATACATTAGATCAGGGGTCTGCAACCTTGGCAACTTTTAAAACTTGCTGGCTGAGGGATTCTGGGAGTTGAAGTCCACAAGTCTTAAAGTTGCCAAGGTTGGAAACCCCTGCATTAGATAATAAAAATAATAATCTGCTAAAAAAAACAACAACCATAAGTTTGGGACACTTTAAAATGGAAGGGTTGAGACCAAAGTACAGGTAGTCTTCAACTTACAACCGTTCACTGAGTGAGCATTTGAAGTTACAAGGGTGACGATTTTTCACATTTACAAAACCGTGGCAGCATCCCCATGGTCATGTGATCGAAATTCAAATGGTTGACAACTGGAACCTGTTTATAGTGGCCGCAGTGTCCCTGGGTCATGTGATCACCGCTTGCGACCGTCTGACAATCAAAGCCAATGGGGAAGGTGGATACAACCGTGTTATCAACTGAACAACTGCAGTGATTCACTTAACAACTGTGGCCAGAAAAGTCGTAAAATGGGGGCAAAGCTCACTTAACTGTCTCGCTTAGCAACGGAAACTTTGGGCTCAATTGTAGTCCTAAGTCGAGGATTATCTGTAGTCGCTGCCTCTAGCCTCTTCGTGTAAGCCCTCCAAATGCAGATTCGTAACTCTTCTAAAATTCCCACCCGACAAGACTTTATCAATGCAAGAAAATTTAATCTGAAAATATTTATTTCTAGGAACAATACTATGCCTTGCTAATATAGAACTGAAGAATACAAAGGTCACAACACCAAGCACTGGGACCAGGGATGAAATCCAGCAGGTGCTGACAGGTTCTGGAGAACCGATAGTGGAAATTTTGAGTTGTTCCGAGAACCGGCAAATGCTACCTCTGGCTGGTCCCAGAGTGGGGTGGGAATTGAGATTTCGCAGTACCCTTCCCCAGGAGTGGAGAGGGAATGGGGATTTTGCAGTATCCTTCCCCTGGAGTGGGATGAGAATGGAGATTTTGCAGTATCCTTCCCATGGGGTGGGAATGGAGATTTTGCAATATCCTTCTCCCAGGAGTGGAGAGGAAATGGAGATTTTGCAGTCCTTCCCCTGGAGTGGGGTGGGAATGGAGATTTCGCGGTATCCTTCCCCTGCCACGTGCACCAAGCCACACCCACAGAACTGGTAGCAAAAAATAATAATTGGATTTCACCACTGACTAGTCTTCCTGGTCAACACCTCTTATATATATCAACATCTCTTTAACAGTGCCAAACTCCCCTGCAATTATCTATACGTCTGACCACTTCTCATCTTGCAAAAAAAAAAGAGAAATGTATACCAGAAGCAAAATCAGCAGAGTGGAACACTGCTTTTTGTGTTTGTTTGGGACATTCATAGGTCAAAAAGACAGCACCCTGAACACCATCCAATTTAGAACAAAAAGATCAATAAGATACTAGCTTGGTTCTAGGGCCACCTGCTCTCTCATGGAGTGCAAAGAAAGCACCAGAAATTAGAAGTTAATTACATGTTTCTGATTCCTGGGAGGCTTCGTGCATGCAAAATGCAATACTGATAATTCACCTTTCTTAAACAAGAACAAGAAATGGAGAGGCATGAAAAAAATTGAAGGAGAAAAAGGCTCACTTAGCTCACCCCACCTTTTTTTTCTTCCTGAAGCTTCAAGTCATTGTAAGAGCTAGTACCACAGTTTCAATTAAAATTTGTAATATAGCAACTTATAGTAAAAGGGAAACTACTGAAGCTATTCCCAATTACCTTTCTCTATTGAAAACATTATTGATTATGGGCCATCAATTCCTTTTCGACTCCTACTGTGCACATATTTTCTCCATGAGTTGAAAACTACTATGAACTAAACATCATTTTTAGGGTTCAGCATCAAAATTCTGTTTATGCAAAGAACAATTTGTTCATGACAAATTTCAGTACACTTGTCTACTTTAAATTCTTAGTAAATAAAATAGTTGGTTTTCCAATGCTAGAAATATCTACTTTTTCAAATAGAACTAATCTATTTTTTTCCCTTTAACCCGTACTATCAAACTATAGCATCTGTACTCTTCTACTAAATTGAATTACAATAAAACTTGAAATCCTTCACTAAGCTCATTAAAAGTAAAATGCTATCACAACTTCAGACAAAACCTTATTACCCAAAACAAATAGACTCCATTTACCAGTCTTTGTTCTGGAGAACACTTCCAGTATGTAATTAGTACAGAAACAACATCAAGAAGGAAAAACAGGTACCAACCCAGATAACAATAATTTCATGCTATGGATATCATATACTCTTTTTAATTAGTATAAATTTCCCCATATGATTTGAAATACTTACGCAATAAATACTTAAGCTATGATGGCACCTCTTCGGAAAAAGTATCTATTGGTTTTATTGGTATGACAGCAATAATACAGAAACTCTCCAGATTTAAGCTGCAGATCAGAAACTTACCATGGGAAAATATTGGAAATGCATGATGGAAGATACAAGTAAAAAAATGGAATTGCTGTTAGATATATAAATAGCTTAGCTTGTCATAAAGAATTTTACTGGAGAAAGAGAACATTTCTTTGTTTTACTGTGACCATTTAAAAAAAGTTTGTTGGTTGTTAGTAGGAGTCACTGGTGTTTCTCTCTGTGATTTCACCACATTCTTTTCCTGTTTATAATCACAGTTCATTAGAAAGCCTGATGAAAACGTATGGTTAGGAAACTTCATTCCTATCCTACTTACAATTCCAACAAGCTAAAAGAGTATTTCCTGTCATTGCTTTCATTAAGTAACCATATTGTTCTTTTATCTATGCTTGAGATCAAGCCTTTATAATCTGCAATTGTTTTCAAGTGATGTCTCAAATAAGTCTGTCATAAGTACAACAAATATGTACAGATAGTCCTCAACTTATCACCCTTCAAAGTTAAAACTGATTCCCTCAAAAGCTACTTAAGACCTAATTTTGGAGTTACAACATCTGCATCCTGTACCCCCATGCTCAGGTGATCACATTTTGGGTGCTTGGCAACTAGCTCATATATATAATGATTTGCAGAATCCCGTAGTCACATCACCACAAATTTTGACATTGTTTGCTGGTTTCTAGCATCTACTTCTGGTTTCCATTAAAAAAAAGCCTATTGGGTATAATGGATTTCCTTAAAGAAAGGAAACGAAAAATGCTGAAAAATCACTTCATGTGATGCCTTGACTCCCAACTGCAAGGAACAACAACCATAATTACAGGCTCAATTATGGTCATAAGTCAAGGACTACATGTATGTTACTACTGCCTATAGGTTTTCTGCTGTGATTCCTCACTTACAAGTTTTCCTTCTGAAGCTTCTGAAAATTTGCAGAGCATTTCATAAAACGACTAAATAGTTAGGGATCAAATGGAGGACCCGAGTTCTATTTTATTTTTTTTTGGCAAATGGAAGGACCACAATAGCATATGGCCCTCACATACTTTTTCAATCAAAAATATACTGTTTAAATTCAACACACTACAACAATAGTGTGATTTCAGGGGTGAAATCCAGCAGGTTCTGACAGGTTCTGGAGAACTGGTAGAGGAAATTTTGAGCAGTTCGGAGAACCAGCAAACACCAGCTCTGGCTGGCCCCAGATGGGGCCCCAAATGGGGATTTTGCAGTATCCTTTCCCTGCCATGCCCACCAAGCCACGCCCGCCAAGCCAAGCCACACCATGCCAACCGAGCCATGTTGACAGAACCAGTAATAAAAAAAATTGGATTTCACCACTAGGTTGCACCTGTCTGAATGTTCCCCAGTCAGGTATTTAACGATTTTCCCTTTGTTCATATTAAAACTTACAGTTTAAATAGAATTTCTGAGTATCTCTGGGACAATATATCAGCTCTGGCCACCAGGTTGTAATCTTAGTGTTACAGACCTGTTTGCAGAAATCACTACAAAAATGTTTGCAATGCATTAATAAAAGTGATTAATATAATGTAACTACAGGATAGAGGTATGTCTCAAAAGGACCTTTCATTTATGATACATCAACATAGAACTCCTGCCATTAACCTCTCAAATGAATCTCAAGTCCACGCACACTTTCACCATCATGCCATATTGTTCCAGAATATGCCCTAGATGAAATTACATATCAGGAAAGCCAAAAGGGAAGCAGAGATGACACAGGGATGAAAAAGTATAAGCAAGGAATCATGGAGCAGCAGATTTGAAATTAGGGGCTGTAGAATCAATACTTTACTTTGGGATCAGTAGCTCTTCCCAAATACTCTTCATGGTTCAGGAAAATCAGCACCAGGTGAGATTAGAAGCTTCAAACGTAAATATCTTTGCTAGACCAGTCAAGTGACTGTAGTATTTTTGTATATAAAATCTGTAGTATTTTGTATATAAAATCTGTAGTATTTTTGTGATACAATTTTCATCCACAAATCTTATACCTAAACAACTGACATTTGCCTTCTGAAATATAACTTGTGCTGAGAAAATTATAATGATCATAATGATCCTAAAGACCTGGGTTCAAAGTTTGAGTGCATTTCTAAACACTAAAGCAGAGGATACGAGCAAACGTACACAGCTAAAACTACTAGACCACACTAGGTCCTTAGAGGTGTCGAATAGTTATTGTAATTTTTTCTCTCTTGGTGACCACCGTGACGTTCCAACAGTTTTACTAATCACTAATCTATTTCTAATCCTTGTTTCAAAGTGCAGGCAATGCTATTTAAATTTGGAAACACACACGTTTACACATTCCGTACAAACTTAATCAAAGTTTAAGATTTTTCAAGAAAAAATTTTCTCAGTTTTGCCAGACCTGGAGCTATAATTATGAAAAGAAATGAGAAAAAAATGCTTTATGGTAGCTACATTTCAGTAGAAGGACAAATGCTAGCTGGCAGAAAAATGTATTTTATTCAGGCTGTTTTGTTTCACAGTACAGCTTTTAATTGGCCATCAATGATTTTCATTTTATTGTTTTTTTATTGTATTTTATGTGCTTTACCTGATTTGTTCTACCTTTAGGAGCAGAAACTTAATAAACAAAAAAAGATGAATGGGAGGGCGTTCTTGTCAAAAGAAGAATCTCACATCCAGCTGTAAGAAATCTTGTGAATCAGTCTCTGAAGAATGTTTCACATTGCCCAGAATAAATGGATTACTAGCCTACAGTAGAAAAGCTGCCATTTTTATTGACAAATGTATTTATTTACAGGTAGTCCTCGACTTATGACAGGTTGCTTAGTTCGAAGTTATGACAAAGCCAAAAGAGGTATTTTTGACCCAGATTTGAAGTTCTGATGGCTACCTTCCCCCCCCCGAGTCATGTGATCGCATTTTCAGCACTTGGCAACTGGCCCACATTTACCGCCATTGAGAGCGCCTCACAATCAACTGATTTTTTTAAAAATGTTTTCTGCCAGAAACTGGTTATTTCAGATTTCTGGGAAATACCACCACTGCGGACAATGGGTTCGCTTGGCGCTCTCTTAACGACTTATGGATTCGCTTAACAATCATGGTGCTTCACTTACCAACCACCACAAAAATATCGGACAATCAAGTCGGTCACACGATGATGAGATTAACGGCCCCCACAACCTACAACCGTAATTCCAGGCTCAATTATGTTTATAAGTCGAGGGCCTGTATTTATTGAATTTAGCCCATCTCACTCACAGACCTATTCTATATGACAGTGATGGCGAACCTTTTTCCCGTCGCGTGCCAAAAGTGGGGTGGGTGGGTGCAGGAGGGGGCGCTTGCATAATGCTATTCACACACACCCCATGCACGCACACAAACACACACACACACCGCTTTTGGCACCTGATGTTAGGGAGCTAGGTAGGCCCATTTTTCAGCCTTCACTGCTTCCAGGGCCTCTCTAGGAGTCAGAGGAGGCTAAAAACGGGCCTTTCCATCCCTCCAGAGACCTGTTTTCGAACCGGAAGTGGAACAGGAAGTTGTCAAATGGGCCATTTTTTAGCTGTGCAGGCGTGCCAATCAATATGGCTCTGCATGCCGCCTGTGGCACATGTGCCATGCGTCACTGCTATATGACATGAACCGCCAGCCCCAAGAATGACACAAGGAGCTGCTTCAGAATAGTTTCTTCATTGTTGCTTGCCAGGAATCTTGCCAGACTAAAGCAACTATCTGCATCACTCAGTAACCTTCTGGGGAGGATGTTCCATTTTTACCCTTTTCCTGCATATCGAAGATTGCAAGCTACGTTGTCCCTTTGCTCCTTGGGAAAGAGCCCCTCCCTCTTGGAACTCTGGATTACATTCCACCACATAAAACTGGGGACTGTAGCCAAGAAATTAGAAGACACTTGCTGCTGGGGAGGAAAGCTATGGCAAATCTAGACAGCATTTTAAAAAGCAGAGACATCACCC
>JANHFP010427410.1:0-17637 GCA_032468135.1 Calamaria suluensis
AGTCACCATTAAGCCACACCCACACAATCATGTGACCACCTAGCCACACCCACAAAATAAGCCACGCCCACAGAACCGGTAGGAGAAAAATTTAGAACCCACCACTGATCCAGAGAGAGGCAATTTAGTTGTCATGCTTAATCATATTCCCTTCAGTTACTGCACCAATATATTCCATGCTTTTTTCAAGGTTTACTTGTAATCTTCTCTGCATGCTTGCTGGAGAGATCCTGACCGAATCCTGTACCAGGCATCTTGCAAAAGTATTCTGGAAAAACCAGAGATTGAGAAAGTTAAAGCTGTCCCTCAAAAATCCAGATGACAAAATATTGGAACTGCTGTGTGACGGCCTCAAACATTCAGAATGTAAAATAGAGACACTACTGTAAGTCACCACTGTTTTGTTTTTTTCAATTTGATGTGCAGCTCTCTACTGAGTGCTTATCTTCTGGAAAGATACCCAGGTTGAGGCAGTTCAGTTGCCATACCTAACCACATTCCCTTTAGTTACCACAAGAATAAATTTCCTGCTTGTTATTCAACAGTTTGCAGGTAATTCTTGAGGTAAAACAGTCCATTTAATGACTGTTCAATGTTACAACAGACCAGTGGTGGGTTGCTACTGGTTCACTCAGGTTCGAGTGAACCGGTAGTAGCAGTGGTGGGAGGCTCTGCCCCCCTGCCTGGACATCATTGAAAATACACTCTGCGCATGCACAGAAGCTTCTGCACATGCGAGCTAAGAGGTAGCAAAGATAAGTGAAAGCCACCACTGCAACAGACTCTCCGAAAGCTATAAAATACTCTGTTTCAAAGTTAAGAATTCTACCGAAGCCACCCAGAGATGCTACATTACACCCACATATATATTCCTCCCCTCTTGCCCTGCCAGGTCCCTAAAGGCATTGGACCTGCTTTGCCCCCCACCAGATTCCAAACGGTCCACTTCCACAATCCCATGCTTAACCTCTGGAGATCTGCAAAACTCAGGAGGCTGGAAAAGAGAACGTCTCAGGGGAGGGTTCCAGCAGCCTCCTTTTCAGCCCCTTGTGAAACCTGAGCTGCTTTACTGGACAAAAGCTTTTAAGTGCCAGCACAGCCAAGCCAGGTTACAAAATGCTGCACCTCTTTGAAAGAAAGCATCTGCTTTGCTGGGGTAAAATCTAATGATTGTTCAAAGTTACAACAGCCCTCCCCCCCTCCCCAAGAAAAACTATACATGACCCTATTTGTAAGTTAAGAATTCTACAGGAGCCACCTGGTCATTCGCCCATTGCAGAGATGCTGCATCAGACCTATTCCCCCACTTCCTGCCCTGCCAGGTTCCCCAAAGGCACTGGGCCTGCTTTGCCTGCCCCCTTTCCCGGCTTCCAAACAGTCCTCTTCCACCCTTCACAATCCTGCTTAGCTTTCTGAAGATCTGTAAGGATTCCAGCAACTTCCTTTTCAACCTGTTGTGAAACCTGAACTGCTTTACTGGGCAAAGTAGCTTCATTGTTCTAGGTGCCGGCCAGCTTACAAAATGCAGACTTTTCTGAAACATTGGTGCTTTGTGAAGTAACCCAGCAAAGCGGTTTCTTTCTTTCTTTTTTCCTTACTCCATTTATTTTCCCCCTTTCTTTCAAAGGGTTGTAGCTTTACACTGGCATTCTGGGAGCTAAATATTGCAATGGGCCAAAATCCCCATTGCATTTTGCTTGCATTTGGGGAGTTAAGGAATCTTAGGAATCCTTAGATCCCTGAGCAGCAACAAACCACAATTGAGCAAAGGATTGCAACGGGCCGAAAGTCACAATACGTTTTGCTGGCATTCAGGGAGCTAAGAAAAATTTGTGCCAATTTACACTGGCTGGGGAGGAAAGAATTACGAGACAAGCAAAACCAGCAGGATTTCTATTCAATTGTCCAATGTTGCCCTACAACAGCCCAGCAAGGGAGCAGCCTTCTCTAGGTCAATTTCATCCCACTGGAAGTCAGGAAACAGGCCATTTTCGGCCTCTGGGAGGGTGGGGAAGCCCATTTTCACCCTCCCCAGACTCCTAGAAAGGCTCTGGAGCCTGCAGAGAGCAATAAACTGGCCTTCCTCTCCCCCCTTGTAGGCCCTCCAGAGGCCAGAAAAAAGGAGACTTCTGGTGAGCCCAGAAGGCTTGAAGATTCGCTGGCTGGTGCACCAATATGGCTCTGTGTGCCACCTGAGGCACACGTGCCATAGGTTCGCCATCACGGTTATAGAGGAAGTCAATAGGTTTCGGGGGGAACTCAGGGAGAGAAGGCAAAGCATGGGATATCTCAGACAGTAGGGTAAGCCTCCCAATTGCAACTCTGTTGCACTAGGTCTCCCAGAGTTTCCTCCTCCTCCCCTGAGTCACCCCATTCTCTACCTAACAACCCATGCATTCAACCTGTGCATTTGCTTAACAAATGGATTGGGGAAAGCAGGGTAGGGCATTAATGATGCATTTCTTTTAATGTACTCCAAATGGACAGGCTCCATTACTGTCATAAGTTGAGGACTATCTGCAATGTAATTCTTCTCATCTTTACTGCAGGCTTGCTGGAGAGATCCTGAATGAATCCTGCAGCAGGCGTTTTGCAGAAGTACTCAGGACAAACCAGAGACTAAGAGTGTTACACTTGTCCCTCAAGAATCCAGATGACAAAACAATGGAGGTGCTGTGTGATGGACTCAAACATTCAGACTGTACAATACAGATGCTACAGTAAGTAATTTTACATTATAAATGAATTAGGTTCTAAAGTTGTTATGAGAGAAGAGCAAGAGGAACAACCTGCTCAAATAATTACAAAAACGATGAGTAATCCATAGATGCAATTATGTGCAGAAAGTTAACGAAACCACTGAGGCAATTTCACAAGGGTCTATGACAATTCGTGACAGTCAACTCGCCACAGCCAATTCACCCTGGCCAACTTGCTGTGGCCAACTTGCATGCAACGTACCCAGGTGTGTGAAGTGAGTGCAATTGTATGGTAGTTTGAACATTCTTTGGCATTTGCCCTTCTTTGGGATTGGAACAGACCTTTCCCAGTCCTGTGGCCACTGTTGAGTTCTCCAAATTTGCTGGCATGTTGAGTGCAGCAATTTAACAGCATCATCTTTTAAGGTTTTAAACAGCTCAGTTGGAATACCATCACCTCTGCTGGCTTTGTCTTTCATAATGCGTCCTAAGGCCCCCTTGACTTTGCATTCTAGGATCTCTGGCTACAAGTCGGTGATTACACCATCATGGTTATCAGGGACATTAAGATCTATCTTTCTTTCTTTTTTTTCAAAAGAATTTTATTGATTTTTAAATGGGTAAGAGTTAAGGGATAGGGAAGGAGTAAAGGGATAAAAATGGGGTAGTGGGGTAGGGGTGGGGAAATAGATTACCCCCACAAATAATTCCCCGCTTAAGCAAACAAACTGATATCCCGGTAAAAACAAATATGTTACAGTAAATATTGTGCTATTCAATCATACAATAATCATAGATGATAAAAGAAAAAAACACATTTTTTTGAGATCATCCTCCTACATTTTCTCACAATTTTTGGCTTTAACGTAGTGCTAACCATTTATAATTTTTTCCCATGTTCTGAAATATATTGAATCTTCCTTTTCTTTAACTTCTAAGCTTAATTTGCCCATCTCTGCACATTCTAAAGTTTTTGAGATTAAAATCTGATCAGATGGTAGAATTTCATTTTTCCAAAGCATGGCAAATATAATTCTAGCAGCTGAATATTAAATATTCATTATCTTTTCCATATTTATCATTACTAATAAAAACAGTTCTGGTTTAAATTCTATCTGTATTTTAGTCATCTTTTCTAACCAACTATGAATTTTACACCAGATGTTTTTCGCTTTAGGACCACCAAATGTGATAATAAGTCCCTGGATTTCGTTTACATTTCCAACAATTATTTGATACATTTTAAAACATTTTCGCTAATCTAACTGGTGTCATA
The DNA here is from genome assembly GCA_032468135.1 of Calamaria suluensis. Lineage (NCBI taxonomy): Eukaryota > Metazoa > Chordata > Lepidosauria > Squamata > Calamariidae > Calamaria > Calamaria suluensis. Next base: position 3,976 of record JANHFP010427410.1, read on the forward strand.
TGCCATCTATAAAACATTTTTTATATATATATATTTTATAAGATGCTGCTTTAGTAAGTCTAATATTTCTTTCCCAGTTTTTCCCAATCGCCTGAGTCTATAGAGTGCCCAACGTTTTTGCCCATACTATCATTGTTTCTTTCACTTGTTCTTCTTCCATCTTCTAGTTTAGTTAGAATTTATAAAGTTTCTTAATCAAATGTTTGTCTGTTTTCAAAAGTATTTTATCTAATAGTATCTGTACAGTATAAAAATCCATTGATTTTATATCCTCTTCATATCTTGTTTGAATTTGCAAGTAGGATCACCATGTTAGGTCAATTCCTTGTTGGTGAAGAGTTTGTCTTTCAGTTTTCTACTTTTATCTGAAATATCTTTGTAGGTAACAAGTTTATCATAATTTATTAAATTTGGGTAAGCAAATGCTTCCATTGTTGAAAGCCACTCGATAATTTTCATATAGATTTTTTGTTTAATTTTCTCCCACTCTAAAAGCAGAACATTCCTTATGGAAAACATTTGCGTATTTTGCTTTTCTCACATCATAGGAATGGGTGCCAGCCTAATTGCAAATCATGGCCTTCTAAATAAAGTATTTTTTTTATTTCTCAATGTAATCCAAAGTAAGATAGATGCCTGGTAGTACAGTCTCCAATCTGTGAGTCCAAAAACCCCTCTGTCTTTAGCCTCTTGTAAAAGTTTAATTCATGCTTTCTTTCCTTGCCATATAAATTTTACTATGGTTGAATTTAAGTCATCAAAGAATTTCTTGCCTAATTTGACCAGTACTGTTTGAAATAGAAAGAGTAGTTTCGGCAAGATGTTAATCTTTATGGTCACTATTCTTCCTAGCAATGACAGTTGAAGATTTTTCCATTTTTTCACATCTAGTTTTATTTGTTTCATAACTTTCATAATTATCTTCTTTTAATGTTATACATTTTGATGTTAAATATATTCCTAAGTACTTCACTTTTTTAACTATTTGAAGATTTGCCCTTTTTGCAAATTGAGTTTTTTGTTTATGTTAAGATTTTTAGTTAGTACCTTAGTCTTTTCTTTATTTTTTATTTATTTATTAAGATCTTTCCTGTATAGTTCTTCTATGTATTCTTACCACTTCTTCTAAATCTTTTCAGCTTCTGTTAGGTCTCTACCATTTTTGTCCTTTATCATGTTCATCTTTGCATGAAACATTCCCTTGATAGCTCCAATTTTCTTAAAGAGATCTCTTCAAGAAAAGAGAAGAGTATTGTTTTCATCTACTAGTGTGCATTGTTCATTTAAGAAGGTCTTTTTATGTCTCCTTCTTATTCTCTAGAAATTGGAATTCAGCTGGGTATATTTTTCCCTATCACCTTTGCTTTTCATTTCTCTCCTTTCCTTAGCCATTGGTAAGGCCTCAGCAGACAGTCACTTTGCTTTCTTGCATTTATTTTTCTTTGGGATGGTTTTAGTTGCTGCCCCCTATGCAATGTTACAACGCTCTATGCATAGTTCTTCAGGCACTCTGTTTACCAGATATAATTCCTTAAATCTATTCATCACCTCCCCTGTATAATCATAAGGAATATGATTTAGTTCACACCTAAATAGCATAGTGGTTTCCCCTACTTTCTTCCATTTAAGCCATGATTTTGCAATAAGAAGCTCATGATCTAAGCCACAGTGAGCTCCAGATCTAGTATTTACTGACTGTATAGAGCTTCTCCATCTTGGGGGGCATAATATGTACAAAATCAGTCTGATTTCAGTATTAACCATCTAGTGACGTCCAAGTATAGAGTTGTTTCTTAGATTTTTGGAAAAAGAGTGTTTGCTATGACCAGTGTCTTCTCTTGACAAAATCTGTATAGCATTCCAATCCCCTATGACAGTGATGGTGAACCTAGGGCATGTGTGCTAGAGGCGGCTCACAGAGCCCTCTCTCTCGGCACACATACCATCACCAGCTGCTACTCTGGGTTCCAGTGCACGTATTCCACCGGTCAGCTTGTCTTCTCATGCACTGGAGCACCAGAAACCAGAAAACCAGCTAGCTAGTGGGCACATGGCCCTAGACGGCATGACTCATAGCTTCATTGAGTTACACAGGTTCCTTCACCAGAACAAGGTAGTGATCCATGAAGGACCATACATAATCACATTCTCTTCAGTTCGTATAAAAATGCAATACATGCTAGTTTTTCAGGAAATAATTCTAATTTTCAGATTCCTCATTACAGCCTTGATAGAGAGGTCCTGACTGAATCCTGTAGTAGACATCTTACAGAAGTATACAGGAAAAACCAGAGATTGAGAGAGCTAAAACTGTCCCTCAAGAACCCAGATGAAAAAACAATGGAGGTGCTGTGTGATGAGCTCAAATATCCAGAATTTAAAATAGAGACAGTAGAGTAAGTAATGTTTTTGCTTTTATTTCGATCTTCATATCTGTCTTCTGAAAGCTAATATTTTAGAAATATATCCACAAGGATGTAGTTGAGTTGCCATACATTATTACATTCCATTCAGTTCCCCTCCCAAAAATACAGTCCATGCTTGTTTTTCAAGAAATAATTGTGATATTTTGGACTCTGCTCTACAGGCTTGATGGAGAGATTCTGAGTGAATCCAACAGTAGGCAACTTGCTGTAGTAGTCAGGAAAAAACAAAGAAAGAGTGCAATGTGCTTGTCCCTCGAGAACCCAGATGACAAAACAATGGAAGTGCTGTGTGAAGGGCTGAAACACCCAGAATGTACAATAGAGACGCTACAGTAAGTGACTGGTTTTTCGTTTCAGTTTCATTTGCACAACTGTCTTTTGATGGTTAATAATCTGGAAATATATCCATGAGAGCCAGCTCAGCTGCTATACATAATCACATTGCCTTCAGTTCCTATAAAAATAGTGTCTCTGCTTGTTAAATTGTGATATATATCTTTTTGACACTTCCCTGCAGGCTTGCAGGAGATATACTGACTGGCTCCTGCGGCAGTCATCTTGCAGAAGTACTCAGGAAAAAGCAGAGCTTGAGTGTCTTATTTTTGTCACTCAAGAACCCAGATGACAAAATGATGAAAATACTGTGTGATGCACTCAAACATCCAGAATGTACAATAGTGATGCTACAGTAAGTGACTGGTTTTTGGTATGGTTTTTTTTTAATGTCAGTGTCATTTGCGCAACTGTACTTGTTTGTCAAGAAATCATTGTGATTATTTTAGACTCTTATTTGTAGGGTTGTTGGAGAGGTCCTGACAGAACCCTGCAGCAGACATCTTGCAGAAGTATTCAGGAAAAACCAGACATTGAGAGTATTATACTGGTCTCTGAAGAACCCAGATGACAAAGCAATGGAAGTGCTGTGTGAGGGACTCAAACATCCAAAATGTACAATAGAGATGCTACAGTGAGTTATTTTTGTCCCTTTCAGTTTGATCTGCAAAATCATCTTTTGATGGTTAATATTTTGAATATATATATATATATCCAGGGAGAGAAGTTCAGCTGCCATACATAATCATCTTCCCTTCAGTTTCCATAAAATACATACCTTGCCGGTTTTTCAAGAAATAATTGTAATTATTTGGACTGTTGTCTACAGGCTAGATGGTGGCATCCTGACCGAATCCTGCAGCAGGCATCTTGCAGAAGTACTCACTGAAAACCACAGGTTGAGTGTGTTATACTTGTCCCTAAAAAACCCAGATGACAAAGCAATGGAAGCGCTGTGTGAGGGACTCAAACATCCAAAATGTACAATAGAGATCCTACAGTAAGTAACTTTCTTTTTCCTCTCAAGTTCACTTGCAAAATTCTCTCTTGACAGATAATATTCTAGACATCCAGGAGAACCAGTTCAATTGCTATACATTTCTCTGCAGGCTTGCTCAAGTTATCCTGGCAGAATCCTGCAGGAACCATCTTGCTGAAGTACTCAGGGAAAACCACAAATTGAATGTGTTACACTTGTATCTTGAGAACACAGATGACAAAACAGTGGAAGGGCTCTGTGAAGGCCTCAGACATCCAGAATGTACAATAGAGAGGCTACAGTAAGTAACAGTGTTTTTCCTTCAGTTTGATCTCCACAACTGACTGTTGATGGTGAATACTTTTGAAATGTATCCTAGGAGAGACAGTTCAGTTGTCGTTGTTGTTGTTAGTTCTGAAATCATGTCTAACCCATCGTGACCCCATGGACAATGTTCCTCCAGGCCTTCCTGTCCTCCGCCATCCTCTGGAGTCCAACTAAACTCACGCCTACTGCTTCAGTGACTCCATCCATCCATCTCATTCTCTGCCATCCCCTTCTTTGGCCCTCAATCTTTCCCAGCATTAGGCTCTTCTCCAGTGAGTCCTCCCTTCTTATTAGGTGGCCAAAGTGTTTAAGTCTCATCTTCAGGATCTGGCCTTCGCAGTCAGGGTTGATCTCCTCTAGGATTGACCAGTTGGATCACCTTGCAGTGCAAGGGACTCACAGGAGTCTTCTCCAGCACTCAGTTGTCATACATAATCACATTCCCTTTAATTGAAATAAAAATGCAATCCAAGGTGGGTTTTTTTAGATTTTTTAAGGGGAGGGGGGAATCAATTGGAACTTTTCGGATTGCTCTCTCTATGCTTATTGGAGAGATCCTGACTGACTCCTGCAGCAGGAATCTGGCAAAAGTATTCAGGAAAAAGCATAGCTTGTGTGTCTTATTTTTGTCGCTCAAGAACCCAGATGACAAAACGATGGAAATGCTGTGTAAAGGGCTCGAATATCCAGAATGTAAAATAGAGACACTACTGTAAGTGACTCATTGGTTTCTCTTCAGTCAACTAACTCTTGAATTTTTATCTTCTGGAATTAGATTCATGAAGTAGCTCAGCTGCCATACATAATCACCTTCCTTTCAGTTTCTATAGGAATACTTGCAATGCTTGTTTTTCCAATAGATTATTGTAACTTTCCTCACTCTTTTCTGCAGGTTTACTGGACAGGTCCTGACTGAATCCTGCAGCTGGCATCTTGCAGAAGTACTCCGGGAAAACCAAAGGTTGAGAAAGTTAGAACTGTCCATCAAGAATCCAGATGACCAAACAATGAAACCATTGTTTGAAGGGCTGAAAGATCCACAATGTAAAATAGAGAACCTACAGTAAGTGACCATGAGTTCACACACACACACACACACACACACACACACACACACACAGAATGATCTATACATCACTAAAACTCTAATGCTGATGGGTGAAGTATGTGAAGCAGTTTAACATAGGGCAATAGTCTTTGAACCAAGCTAACTCAAATGGGCAACTTATGAAATTTTCCAAAAACTGGGTTCCCGTCTCCTGATGGAATAAACTTTGTGGACCCTCTGTTTCCTTCACTTTTATTGTCTGCTGCTATGCTAGTGCTCCGATTCCATGATCTCCATTTTGAATATTCTGTGACGCTTTTCAAGCTGTCCTAATAACCCCTCCTTCCCTCCTGCCCCCAAGCAGCAAGGAAGTCTCTCATCATGAGGCTCTTAAGGAAGCAACTAGCTTAAAATGCATGAAGGAAGGATTGGATATTTTTATTATTTTGTGTATAATTTGTGTATGCACACAAACACACACATGTAATTATGTCCCATCTTTTTTAATGAACTAAACTATCTCTTAGGCCTTTAAAAAAGCCAGCAGCAGGAATTCTAATTTTTTCTGAGCTGAGAACAGCAATTAATAGCATTGTGGTGAAATTAAATTAAATTAAAACAGCATAATTATGCCGCATGGAAAATGAGGAAGCCATCATAATCAAGACACCAAAAAATGAGGTGTGGAAACAAGGAGAGGAAGAAACTGAGGATGAAGATTCTGCATATCTCCAGAATCACAAGGTACAGAATGAGGAGCCAAGAAAAGATAGAGGAGCAAAGGGAAGCTCAAATCCAGAATATTTGACAAATACTTAAATAACAATACAGATCTTCAATCCAATGATTTCCGCCTTCAACAACTGAGAAAGAGCAAATCAAAATGCAGGACTTGCACAATGCAGAATTTCTTCTGAAGTTGTTACCATAGTCAAAGTCTTTCCTTGACATCATGCATTCCTATTCCCTGGAAAAACTACCAATTTTGCTGTATCAGGAGAAAAGTCAGGATAGGCAATTTGTAACCTCTATCAATTGAGCACCTCAATTTATATAGCATTGGTGAACCTGTTGGAAAGAAGTTCAAGAGGACAATACAACTGCCTGCTCCCAATGAAATCCTTTGCTACAAAAGATCTCCTTCCAACAAGGAATTGTGCTGCACACATACAAATGCATGCATGCATGGTAAGAGTTCTACAGATGTTTATTGAAACCCCCCAAACTGATCCTTGGAAAGCAACCCTGTTGTGCAGGTCCAGATTCCAGATTCTTGCTGTTCAGTACAGCAAGAGTTCCTGGGTAACTGAGTCTAATGGGTTTGCATGAAGTCCAGGAAAGCAGTCAAGGAGTCCAACAGCCAGTATACAAGGCAACAGCCAGTATCTCCAGCAACATTCATGTCCTTGGAGCGGGGTTAAGTATGCAATGCTGGTACAGCCTTTCATGAGAGATAAGGTTGCCTTCTCATAAGTACTCTAGCTGACCAGTGTTGTGCCTGTTCCTTCTCTGCTCTGTGTGTCCTTGGATCAGGAAGAGGTGTGGATTCCATTTGCTTCTAATTGCAAACAGGCAGCAGACACTCCTAGTCCTCACCTAGAGTCTCCTGGCCAACTTGCTGCAGCTGTGGCTGACCTCCCACTCATCCAATTGACCCAGCTGAGGCTGCTTCATCAGACTAGCAATCTTTGAGCCCCAGTCCTGAACAATACTCAGTTCTATGTTTTCCTCCTGCAGACTCAAATTCATCCTCCTCCTTTGAACTCGCATCTGGAGAGGGGTTCAGGGTTGGATGCATGACATATTATATTGAACATTATAATGCCATACTCCAACCAGCAAGACCAATTCATTCAAATTTGCTTCATGGATCCTGAAGACAGTGTAGAATTGAGAACAGGTACAGTAATTGCACACTTGGAATTTAACATGAGATTGTTGAAGTATTGGAGAAACTAGTATGACAATGAAACCCATGAATTGTGTTCTTTGACTTGCCAAAGAAGAACTTTGAGACATGCCAGATACTTTCATTGCCATTGATCCTGGCTGGAGATTAGCATTTGAATATGAGAGAAGATGTAATATATCAGTTGGCAATGAAGTCACCATCATTATACCAAACAACAAATTTGAATCAACCTCAAAGCCCAGCGGTCCCCAACCTTTGTGGCTTGGCAGGCCGGTGGAGGGGGGGAGGGAAACCGGGCAGCAAGAGCAGACCAGTGCATATGTGTACTTGTGCGCAGCTCAAGCTGCATGAGTGGTGGGCTGGTGGGTATGCGCATGCACATGCAGCTCAAATTTCACAAGTTGAGTTGCACAGGAGTGCACATGCATGCTTGCCCAGGACTTGCACAAGTCAAGGTCTGCACTTGTGTGTGCCAGCCTGCCATTTGCACAGCCCAGTTGCAAATAAGCCATAGCCCAGTAGTGGACCACAGCCTGGCCATTGGGACCCTTGTCATAATATATTATGTTGAAAGAATGAGAAGATGGTTTCCAAATTAAAAGAACCTATTGGAATCAAGTTCAGGAAGAACAACAACACAGCTGCAACTGACTCTTCCCACAAAATCCTTTGGTGCAAAAGAAGTCCTTCCAGTGAAGAATAGATGGAGTCCTTATGTGATTGTTACATTGGACACTTAATGCCACACCCAAACCAGCAAGCCGTTGATTCAAGTTTACTTCGTGGCTCCTCAAGACTATAGAACTGAGAATGGGTATTCTCCCCAATGTTGGAATTTAATATGAAGTTGTTGAAATGTTGGAGAAACTACTATGACAATGAATCCATGACTTGTGTCTTGTTTTACTTGCAAAAGAACAACAATGCTTCAATAGTCACTGATCCTGACTGCAGATTAGCATTTGACTATGAGAAAAGATTTAAAGTGCCAATTGCCAACAAAGTCATCATCACTATAACAAACAGCACTGAATCTAACCAACATCATGGGACATTTTTTATCTTTTTGCTGTTTGTGTTGAAAGTTTGGTGTTTTTTTCTATTTTATCATTGATAAAGGAAAATAAATGTTAAAAAAGATTGAGGTGTGCAACCATATTTTTGGCTATTAATATTCCTGAAATACATCCAGGGAGAGGCTGCTTAGTTGCCATACATAATCAAATTCCCTTCAAGTCCAGAGGTAACTTAGTACTCAACAACATTGGATCTCATCAAATTTAGTTCTCAATGCATTTTGAGGTGAAAATTTTCTCTCGATACTTATCATTTGTTTGATATTCAGTGCACAAAGTAGAACCTGTCTATGTCATTTGCCTTGTGACTACATACTGTCCCTTTGATTTGCAAAAGAACAACTTTCAGACAAGCCAGATGCTTCCATTGTCATTAGTCCTGACTAGAGTTTACCATTTGAACATGAGAGAAGATTTAATGCCCAATTGCCAAAGAAGTCACCATCATTATACCAAACAACACTAAAACTCAACCAACATTATATAATATTGTGTTGAAATAATGAGGAGATGGTTTTTAAATTAAAGTCATTTCAGTGAGGAATTTGGATATTGCAAGGTTTTACAGTCGAAGGCAACTTCATAAGATCTCATTGTAACAAAGAGAAGTAAAATAAAGAGGATAAATAAGCTTGAGTGGCATGACTAAAAGATATGCATGCACATCTACAAAATTCAGAGATCACATTTAAAAATCAGGAATATCAGAGCAGCAATGTAACTTTTGGGCTGTCTTGAATACTATTGTCATGATTATCCAAAGGTTCATCTGGGAGTCCACCACGTTGAGCAAAATCATGAGCATAACAGCTTAACATGGCAGTAAAATAAATGGGTCAAATTACAGCGTGGATATTTATTTAATAGAATTATATGGTCATTCATCTCATTTACATGACTTTGGACAATTGACAATTAAAATAGGCTAAAAAGAAAGTAAAAACAGCACGTATATACACAATATATACATACAGTGAAATTCACTTAACACCCAAAGACCAGGTCCAACACACATAATAATCCCCAAACATGTCCCCACCCACCACAAATTCCCCGCCTCTGAACACCACCCAAACATTGCCCCCGGCAAGCCACCCCCTCGGCAGGCGGTCCTTTCCGGACCGCCTGTGCCCCAAAGGGCCCACCAGGGGGGCGAGTTTCAGATGCTGGGGCAGGAGCTCACCCCAGAACGTTTGCCGCCGATCACAGCCGGAAGTGATCTCCTGAGTAGACCTTTTTCTAAAGCTCTCTTGTCCTTGCGTCTCTGTCTCGGATCAGGTGGGGGAGCTGCTCCCAGTTCGTCCTCTGAACTTCCTCTCTCTGGTTCCACCCCTAGCTTACTAGGTCCAGCCTGGGCCTGCTATTTGCCATCATCCTCAGCTCCAGCCTCCCTCTCACTGCTCTCTGCAAGCTTTTCCTCCTCAACCTCCAAGTCGGACACTGACACAGACATGACAGTAATGCAACTTCCTCAAACAGTGAGATTAGAAAATTCAAAAAATTATAAACGTAACATGAAAGGCAGCTCACAAGCCTCCCACCCTCCCAGAGTCTCTATAACCATAAGAAAGAAACACCCGTGCTATTAGGGCCCTCAACGTCATGACAAAACCAAGTTTTAAATGCCTTGTAAAAGGCCAGCGGGTCAGGGGGTTGGGAGGCTGATCAAGGGATGAGGGTGTTCCCAGGGGGACACTTTTTATTACAGGACCATTTTAACTTAAATTCAAATTAAGTTTAATATTTCACCTCTGATCTATTGAACTATAGTTTTCTTATTAATGAGAATGTATTCACTTTCCTATGTCTGTGTTCTTTTGTTTCCGGTAAAAGGAGAAATAAGCAAATCCCTGCTTTACTCTGATATAATTCAAATTGATAAATGGGAGGATGCCACACCTGCTAATCTTAAATTGCCAGCAGCAGTCACCAGGTTATCAGCATCTACTGAGAACTGAGCTGGATACATTAGGAAGGGGGGAGAAAAAATTGAAAAACACTGGGAAACCAATAATAATAGAAGGAACTGGAGTATATTAACAGAGTAGATAGATCTGCAAATAGAAATAGAACAACTGTGACAAAAGTAAAGGTAATACCAATAGTAATAAGTGCCTTGGGTGCAATCCCAAAACCACTTGAACAGCATCAGCATTGACAAATTCACCATCAATCAATTGCAAAAGGCAGCCCTTATTCGGAATAACTTACATTCCTCTGAAGATATCTATACTAACATCAAGCAGCCTCATCTGCCTATCTCCAGACCTTGGAAAGTATTCAATATTTAGAAACAAATGCCAAATCCAGTCAGAACATCTTACTGACTGTGCAACAAACTATAATAATCCTCTCCTATAATTGATACATTTAATAAGCATAGCAAATCCTTCCAAAGACAGTGGAAGTCAAGGTGGTTTCTTTGACTCATACAGTATGTACTTGGAAACAGTGAAATCAAATAAACCCTGGAATTCTGTGGGGTGGATCAGATCAGGTCTACCCTCAGAGACAGTCAGGTCAGGACAGACCGATTGAGGCACTACTGGGCACTTATCTTTTGGTGGGAGATTAAAGTACGATTTTGTTTTTCATTGTAGGTTGAATGGAAAATATATTATGCAGAATGGAAAATGGATGGACGCGAACCCTACAGCTAGAATCTTCATTGTGAATTTCTTCTGTTTCTTCATGCTTGCTTGTTTGATCTATTTTTATCTCCATTAGAAATATAGTTTGGGAGACTTGGAAATTGGTATATTTCAAGTGAAGGTCTGAGGAACTTTCTTTTAGCAACTATAATCTGAACTGAAGACCTTTTTCTCTGCAGCTGAAAAATGCCAAGCTGGAATAATAAGAGTTGCAAACTTGTTCATGGAAATATGGAAAATAAATTGTAACAATTCTTTTACATTGTGATATTATTATTGTTCTTTGAAGTCTGAATAAGAGAAGGAACATTGGCTGATTGACTGTTTGATTAGGGGCCATCAAGTCCACATTGACCCCTAATGACCACTCAGACTAAAGCTGTCTGCTTTTCAGTATTTGTATGACCAGGTACAGCCAGGTGTACAGGACCTTTCTCAAAAGGAATGATCTGATGTGCTTCCCTCATCTCCAGTCCACTGCCAATGCCATCTCCATTCCTGTCTTCCTGCTCCAAGATTAAAGGAATCCTTTTTGGCTTGTACCAGTTACAGCAGAGCTTAGTTTGCTGGTTCTGCTTTTCTTCCACATGGAAAACTCCTACCCTCCATTTAGCATTGAGGTGCAGGGGTTGAGATGTTCCCTCATCAGGTTAATGGTTACTGCCTTGCATGGCCATTTTGGGCCTGGACCATTTAACCTCCAACCAACTTACTTTTTTTCACTGTTATCCACACAATTCCCTCCACTAGTTCACTGACGGAGTAGTGAAACTACTCCAGTCCTTCCTCCTCCTTTTGTTTCCTTCTCCCCACATGGGATTCATGATGGATTCTGGGCATTTTGTACCCTTCCAGTTTTCCTTCAGTGATTGGGTCAATCAGTGTCCCCAGTAGAAGGAAAAATGGATCAATTAGGCAGGCAAAGGTAACCCATGGAAGGGTCACCCTCATGTGCCCACCCACAAGGTCTAGCAGTGGGAGGACACAGCAGAGGGATTTGGCCAATGGTGGCACAGTAGAGAATATATTGTTTAAATATTAACATGTCTCTTAGGGCTTCTAGGTCCCTAGAGGTAGTTTCTATACAGAATAAGAACAAAAGTACAGTGACACATCTTCAGTATTTTAGTGAAGATTTTAACATTTTATCTGGTATTCACTTGTATTAATGAATCCTTATTACACTAACACCCACTGGTTTTTGGCTTCTATTGATAAGCTGAGTCCACAGCAAAACAGAACAGCTATACAAAAACTCACTGAATCAGCAATGCACTCCTGGCAACCAGGAACAACAGCTAGAAGACTTGAGTCTGTGGGCATCCTGGGAAGGTTCTCCTGTTTCGTCCTGACTGCTCCTCCCAAGATGAAGTGGGAGGGAGAAATTGCTAAATGCCATCAGCAATCAGTCCACGAAGTGAAAAAAGGGCCAGAAGTTGAAAAATGCCACCCCCAGAGTAAGATCTGCAAAAAAAACCTATGGCCCCAAAATCAACAGCTGCTTATATGAAGCAGACTGTAATGGGTTAATTGATTCCCATTAGGAGAAAGTTGGCCAAAGGACCAACCCAAACCCACTGAAGGAAATCTCACCAAGTTCCCAAATTAATGTACACCAAGAGTCTAATAGAAGCAATGCCAATGCTAGTTTCCAAAGCTCAATAGCAAGTTTGATAGCAATGGTGTCACACACTCACAAACAGGAAGAGCTTTAGAAGGGAATTGACAGGAACATGAAAGTTAGGCAAATATTCTTCCCCAGAGCTGAGGGCGAAAACGGGGAGGCCATTCTCTAGACCAGTGATGGCTAACCTTTTTGCCATTGTGTGCCAAAAGCAGGGGTTCCCGTTGGTTTTGTGTGTCCGCGTGCCCACACCCAAAATTCAATTTGCCCCAACTTCCCTAGAAAGGCTCTGGAACCTGGGGAGAGTGAAAAAGGGGCCTTCCCAACACCCCTAGGCCCTCCAGAGGCTGGAAACAGCCTCTTTTCCGACTTCTGGTGGGACCAGAAGGTCCAAAAATCAGCTGGCCAGCGGCCACATGTGCATCAGAGCTGAACTTAGGTGAACGCTTGCGTGCACACGCATATGGCTCCGTGTGCCAACTGTGGCACCCATGCCATAGGTTCGCCATCACGGTTCTATCCCAACATAGAGAAATGAAAGACATTTTGATTCTTTCCCCTGGGAGCATTTAGATAATAAGATGGGCAGTGGGAAAGGAGAGCATTTTAGAAGGAAAAGATAAAATCAGGGAATTTTTTTTTTTTAAAAAGTAGGTGCAACATACAGTTTTACGCAGTTTATATACAACCAGTTGTGATTTGTGCCTAATAAAATGGGCAACAAAAAAACAGTTATTTTATTCCAATTATTTTGCTTGTTTTTCATCATAAGCTTAACGTTGCTGACATTTATTAGGAAAAATAGTTGCAAGTCCTCAGCTGATTATCTACCCCTGAGATTGGAGTTGCGAGATTCTGAATGACCACTTATTGCCAACAAAGATAGATAGAAAATTCAAACTGCAATGGCCTCAGTGTAATTGTTATCTGGATTTTGTAGTCCAGCTGCTGTAGTTCTAAATGGTAATATTGTGTCTTGAAGGAGCTCAATAACCCACAGTTATGATGAGATATATTGGTTTTATTCAACATAGACATCGTTAACTGAACCATGCTGAGCTTCATTTTTTGGGTTGTTATGACCCACAAATCCATAGCTAAGCAAAGAGGTTGGGCAACGCAACATCTGCTAGACTAAATTTTGATTAGCAATTTTTGGCTTGGTGTATTATGTGAATATAGCTATGGTAGATAAGATAAGATAAGAATAGAGTTGGAAGGGACCTTGGAGGTCATCTAGTCCAACCCCCTGCCCAGGCAGGAAAACCTACACCTCTTTAGATAAA
>JANHFP010427411.1:0-10250 GCA_032468135.1 Calamaria suluensis
GAGGTAGGTTTTTAGCTCCCGGCGAAAAGTTAGCAAGTCCGGGAGCCTTTGGAGCGCAGGAGGGAGTTCATTCCAGAATGAATGAAGTTGTTTTAACAGTAAAGATTAATATCAGGTATTCATAGCAGGACACAGGTGGGCTGTAATGAAAAAATACACAGGAAGTGGGGTGAAATGCTACTGATTTGCACTAGTTTGGATGGACCGGTAGTAAAAAAAAAAAAAAGCTACCAGTTCATCCGAACCAGTATTTCCAACAATCAGCTGTGCCGAATGATTTATATTCGCTAGAAAGCAGGAAATCTAAATCATGTGGCATAGCTGTTTCCTCCCTGCTGGTGTTAAGCCTTCTTTTTCCGCACAAAGCGCACATTTGTTAGTCACTGTGCATGCGTGTGCAGCATGTGTTTGGTGCGTAGTGTGCATACATGTGCAGCGTGCTTTTGGTGCGCACTGCACATGTGCATGTACGCAGCATTATTTGGCACACATCAGGGGTGAGGTGCTCCCAGTTCAGACTGGTTCGACTGATTCAGTAGCGATGGCGGTGGGTGGTTCGGAGAACCTGTAGCAAAAATACCTGGCCCCGCCCACTCTGCACAATCGTCAGAGGCTTTTACATTTTAAAGGATTTTTTTTCTACCTAAGTATTCACTGGATTATGTAGAAAAAAAATTATTCAAAATGTAAAGAGACCCTCCGAGGATCACAGCTGCCACGCGATCATGCAAGGCTTTTTTTCTTACATTTTAAAGGATTTTTTTTCTACCTAAGTATTCACTGGTTTTATATTTTAAAAGCATTTTAACTACCTATTCCTGAGAATTGGTAGTAAAAAATGCTTTAAAAAAGGTAAAAATAAAAATTGGCCACACTCACCAAGTCACATGACCTGTCCACCACCAAGCCACGCCCACAGAACCGGTAGCAACAAATTTTACATTTCACCCCTGGCGCACACTGTTTTATACAGACTGAATGATGTAGAACATAAAAACTGCTTCAATTTCCTCTTAGGAATAGAATAGAATATTCTATTCTATTCTATTCTATTCCTCGAAAGCCTGTGAGAAAAAGCTGCCCAAAGCACAGAAAACATACACAAAACATATTTCAGGCCATTTTATTTTTCAGGCCTGTTTCAGAAGCTGTTCTTGACTGCCTCTGCATATGTCTGCACTTTGCACTTCCCTAGAGATCGTACTCTGATAGATGTCTCTCTCTTAATAGAACTGATTTTTGAAATTAGCTGGGATTTTTACAGGAAGCAAATACCTTCGAGAATTTTTGATGCTTTTGCCTGAGTATAGAATGTTGATCCTCCCCCTCCCCATTTTTCACATTTAGTATAGTGATATAGCCTTTATTGTCACTGTACAACATATATGTATAACAAAATTGGTTGCCTAGAATCAGAACCTCAGTGTTGGCAAATAACTTGTGGGGGAAAGTATCTTTGCAGGCGTCTAAATGTATCATTTTTAGAATCTTGTGTGAGCTTACTTAAGAGTGTGTATTTAGTATTCATTGGCTTTGTTTGTTTGTCTTACAGTTGGCAGGACGAGGCCTGATCAAAGGCCGAGACCATTTGATGTGGGTATTATTACAGTTCATCTCAGGAAGCATTCAGAAAAATGCATTAGGCGACTTTCTTCCCGTAATGAAGCTCTTTGACCTCCTCTATCCTGAGAAGGAAGTGAGTCGCAAATTTAAAGTATTTTACTATTATTACTTTTGGTTCACTTTTAACTGACATCCAAGGGATGAAGCCAATCCTTTTCTCCCAGGGGATTATTTGGCAAAGGGGAGTCTGAATCTTCCTGGACATTGGGCACTGTTAGTCTAAAATCTCAGGTCTTGAGGGTTTTTATCTTATACTTCATTGTAGATAGCGTCCATATAACATCATGGTCAGTTCATTTGAGACTTGGATGCAACTGCCCCTGTAGGCAGAAGGTACAACTCTGTATCTTTTTGCATCTGTATTTAAAAGTTGTGTTGGATAGGGTAACATTTTATTAAAAAATACAAGTTTATAGTCTGGGAAATTTTATAAATCCACACTTAGTTCTAGATAATTTGGCTTCTCTATTGGCTCTTCCCTGCTATACTACTTTTGTAATCCCAGTAAAGATATCACTGTGATATTTGTTTCATATAATATCCTTTTTACAACCCAAAAGAATGTATATATACTGTAATTATATATAATGTTGACATGACAAACTCTTTCAAAGATGGTCATATGTAATGGGCATTATTATGAGACTGTTTTTAAAAATGATATACGACTTCAAATGTGATTGCCAGAGTCATACCCAAAATAATGCCCATTATAGCAACTGTTAGATTGTTGCTCCATGCAGGGAATGAAGAAATAGACTACTTTTCAAGATCTCCCACTGGTGAATGAAAGTTACAAGATAGAGTTCGTATTTCTGGCTGTGCTTCTTTTCTGACAACCTAGCAAGACTAACAACATAGTTCAGAGGTCTGTTCCAAACAGTAAAGGCTAGATTGGAAGAAGACTCTCAAAGATAAAGTAGACAATCTGACATTTGGCAAAAATTAAGCAGCCCTAATTGTATGGTCAAGTTGAAAAAAAGAGAGAAAAAACATGAAGGTGAGTATTAGCAGATTGAATTAGTAACGTATTTTAAGAAATAGTTACCTCGACAGGTAAGTTTCTGAAAATATAGTTACTCTGTTTCTAAATCTTGATTTGTCATATCTATTTCCTGAATAATAATGGAATATAATTTTGACATTATGTTCCTTTTTCCCTTAGTGCATTCCTGTGCCTGATATCAACAAACCGCAGTCAACCCATGCTTTTGCAATGACCTGTATCTGGATACATCTGAACAGAAAGGCTCATAGTGACAATTCTAAACTACAGATTCCAATTCCTCATTCTCTCAAGCTGCATCACGAGTAATTATGTTTTGTAAATAATGATCATCCTTTTCAATAATGGTCATCCTGAAGTCTCTGACAAGAGGATGACCAGTGATACCCACCCAAAAGAAGTCTATATTTTAACTTTTACATTAAATGCATACCTAATCCTGTAACTATAGAGCATCAAAATTGCATGCTTAAGAACAGGAAACATAAATCCTGGATTTGGAAAAAACAACAACCCATTATCACTTGATAGCATTTGAAACCAGCATTGCAGTAAAATTTCAGGATAACAAAACACTCTTGAGAGTTAAACAAAAACACAGTGAAATGGAACAATTCCTATCAAACAAAAGAAGGAAGGAAATAACCATCCTTGACATGCAGTTTAAAGGAAATTCAGGAATGAAGCTTATCTAACTTCCTAGTAGCTGTTCTATGTTTTATGATAAAGATGGGCTTTTGAAGCCGCAGGAGGTATAAGGAATATTATAACTTATTTGTAATACTACAGGTGAATTGTTATTTTTTTTCTGTGATTATTATTACAAATAAATCACTTTTATGTGGTAAGGGCGACTTTTCTGCCCTATTACTTTTGTTCAGTTTTGTCAAGGTTTTAGTTTCATTTTTTTAAAAAATCTTTAAAAAAGGCAATACACAGTAAATGTATTCAGCCTAACAAAAGTTTGATATACCCATTTTATTTATTGGCAAGGCAGAGACAATTGGAACGTATTGGCAACTCAATTTAGAATTGTTCTAATGGGGCTACCTGAGAGTTATGAGTTCCTCTAATTTGCCTAAAGAGCAACTATGTAGAATTAGGCCATGAGGTTAAGAAGAGGTGACTTGAGCAGGTGTTGCATTAATTTATCTATGATTCATTCCAAGTAGTCTTATTCTGCAGAAATAGTTGATGTGCCCATGACTCTTAACATACTTTTATCACACAATATTATTAGATGGCTGGCATGTTTCTCCCATTCATTTAAGTATCTTTGGGTGTGTCCAGGTTCTTGCAACAGAGTCTGAGGAATAAAAGTCTTCACATGAATGACTACAAGATCGCCTTGCTATGCAATGCTTATTCCACTAATTCAGAATGCTTCACGTTACCCATGGGTGTTCTGGTGGAAACTATTTATGGGAATGGCAACATGAGAATACCTCTCCCAGGAACCAACTGCATGGCCTCGGGCTCGATCACACCACTGCCAATGAACCTCTTGGACTCCCTCACAGTTCATGCCAAAATGAGGTAAAATATAATCCGTAACAATGGTAGATGCATTTGCCTGACATGTCAAGTCACTCGGGGTGTTTATTTTTTTTCCCAAATATTAAATTGAAATACCTTCTAAAGGCCATAGGCCAGTGACGGTTAACCTTTTTGCCATCGTGTGCCAAAAGTGGAGGATGAGGGTGGGGGGGTTGTGCGTCCATGTGCCCACACCCATAATTCAATTTGCCCCACCTTCCCTAGAAAGGCTCGAGCCTGTGGAGAGTGAAAAACGGGCCTTCCCCATACCCCCAGGCCCTCCAGAGGCTGGAAACAGCCTCTTTCCCAACTTCTGGTGGGCCCGAAAGGCCCAAAAATCAGCTAGCCAGCGCCTGCATGTGCATCAGAGCTGAACTAGGGCAATGCTCACGTGCCCACCGATATGGTTTTGCGTTCCACCTGTGGCACCCGTGCCATAGGTTCGCCATCACGGCCATAGGCTCTCCATGACTTCAACTGGAGTGGGTAGATAGCATGAATGTGTGGACTCTCCTTAATCCTGGCCCTGCCAGCTGCTTTATAATTCTGATGGCTTCTCTGTGGTTAAGCATCTAGGCCCATGATGGCAAACCTATGGCACACATGCCAGAGGTGGCACACAGCGCCCTCTCTGGGCAAACGAGCCGTCACCCCAGGCGCCTCCCACTGGCCAGCTGGTCTTCGGATCTCTGCCACACATGCACGAGGCCGTGCACACATTACATGGGGAGGGAGTTCAGGCACGTACACACACACATTCACGTGCTTTGGGCACTCGGTCCAGAAAAGATTAGCCATCGTTGATTTAGGCCATAACTACAGTTTGCAACCCAATAGATAACTATGATTTTTAATTCTGGTAAGTACCAATCAGAATTGGTGGATTCTCTGTATTGTGACATGCTGAATTACAGTGTGGTTGCCCATCATGACTGAGCAGTCATTGGAATACTAAGAAAGTGATGTGTACCTTCAGTGTTGTTGTTACACAAACCTGACTGCTTTTCCTGAATCCTAGAGTTTTTAGAATTTGTTATGGAAAATAACACCTTCTTCTTTTTGTTCCCCAGCCTTATTCATAGCATAGCCACCAGGGTAATAAAACTGGCCCATGCAAAGTCTAGCTTGGCCTTAGCTCCAGCTCTTGTGGAAACCTACAGTCGTCTGCTGGTTTACATGGAAATAGAATCCTTGGGCATCAAAGGTTTTATCAGTAAGAAAACTTCATTCATTAATATTCTTTTGGACTGCTAATTTTTAATGGTATAAATTCCAAACCTAATTGCTTAGAATCATCAGCAGTTGTAATGGTCTGTAGAATGTTGAGACAGGAGGAAGAGGAGGAGCCACAGCAGTCAGATAAGAGGCAGCTTAGTCTGCAGAAGGAATGGGGGCATGGTAAACATCTCAGAAACGACCATCCCTAGTTTCTTGGACTAAAAAACACAAAGAGGGCGAGGGAGAGATGTATTTTCAGATTTCAAGATCAATGTCAATCCTTCAAGCTAGTCCAGACAAAAAGATGAATATTATTAACATTACCTTAATTGCCAGGTTACAGTAACAGGATCCTTCAAGAATTGTTTCACCTAATTGCTTCTTTGCACATTATAGTATCAAAGAAATAATTCCTTAACTCTATGCAATAATCTAAAGAATATGGGGTATTATGTCTGATGGGAGACTCAGTCTCTCGGGAGAAAGGTTTGCCTGTTCTCCCATTAGTTGATGTCAATTATTTTGTAACCTTATAGAAATTGATTGATTACAGCCTCCACAATCCAACCATTGGCCATATTAGCTAAAATTGGTAGGAGAAGCTATACTTATTTTCTAGTATAAGTGAAATTGAAATTCATCCCTTCAAAATCTAAGCCCGCCAGAGACAATATTTATATTATAATGTATATTCTAATGATTTTTTAAGATTTCTGCCTCTCAGAAATTTCAGATAAAATATTTAAAACCTTGAAAACTGTAAATAAGCTTGGTGGATAGATTAGAGTAGTGGTTCCCAAAGGGGGCGGTACCGCCCCCTGGGGGGCAGTGGGATGCCTTAGGGGGGCGGTAAGAGGCAAGAAAAAAAGGGGATGTGGGCCGAATCAACGGTGCATCTTTCAGCAGAAGTGCCTCCATGCGCACCGAAAAAAGAAAAAGTGTGGCTGCAGGCATCCACGGGGGGAAAGAGGCAGAATAGAAATCTAAGGATTTTTCCTACTGTGTTCTGTGGGCGTGGCTTGGTGGGGGGGTCATGTGACTGGACGAGGTTTTGAATGACATTGAGTTGGTCACGCCCACTCAGTCACAGGATACCTCCCCAAGCCATGCCCACAGAACTGATGGGGGGGGGCACTGAGGATGAGTTTGTAGCACCAAGGGGTTTTATCAGCAGCTAGTGATTGGATAAATGTAACTGAAGGTAGAATATTAAATATTGAGGGGTTTGACTTAAATTATGAATGGCATGCATATTTGATATATGACAAGGAGGATAAAGTTTTTAGAAGTCATGTGTTAAGGAATGCATTATTGAGAGTTTGGAAAGAAATATAAATATAAATTAAATGATAAATTACCAAAAAAAAAAGTTTGGGAACCACTGGTTTAGAGTGAGAATGATTGGTCCAAGGTTAATTTGTGACCGGCTTTATTAATGCATAATAGGCTTGTGGAATAAATCACAATAAACTGAATACATACCTCATGAACTATTGTATTATATACAATTCACAATATTCATCTCATCTGCTACATTAATTGTGCCATCAAGTCATTCTCAATTACTAGTGACTACATAGATTTTCTCCATGATGATGTATCCTTAACCTTTTTTTTTCAATTCTCCCAATGCATGGGTGTCAAACTGGTGGTGTTATGTTGCCGTCATGTGGTTTCATGGCATTTTTTCCCTTTGCGGCGTTCGGCCTTGGCCAGCAGGTGACACATCCGGCCCGCGAGCTGCCAGTTGACACCCCTGTCCCAATGATACACTCATCACCCCTGTAATTGACTCAGTTTTTAAATTACAGCTAAACATAATACATTTTGTCACAGTGCAGTGTGTGTGAACCCAACCATTTTTTTTTTTGGGGGGGGGGGGGCTGTCTTAGATTGATATCTGAAGTGACACTACAAGGAATTGATGTATTTTCTGCTTTTTTCTTCAGATTGTGTTAATCTTCAGCCTTTTACTAAAGATCTGCCCTTTAAATAAATCTGCCCCTTTACTAAAGATCTGCCCTTCTAAGCTTGTGTGTAATGGAGTGGTGACTTAATAAGTGGTGATATCCTTATTTGTATAGTAATAATATGTCTGTAAAAATGGGCCTCCTTTTCTGCTTCTTTCTGGTCCTCTTAAAATTTCACTATATAGTGGCAGTAATTTACTGGAAAGAATATTGTGTTGAGAATTGTTTGTAAATGTAAGAATGTGGGTGGATTTTTGCTCCCAAGAAAGCTGGCTTGCTCTTAATTTATCACTAAAAAATAATTGACAGGATTTATTTTCTTCTCAGGTCAACTGCTGCCTACAGTTTTTAAGTCTCATGCTTGGGGAATCTTGCATACCCTGTTGGAGATGTTCAGCTATCGCATGCACCACATCCAGCCTCATTACAGAGTCCAGCTACTTAGCAATCTTCACTCTCTAGCTGCTTTTCCACAGACCAATCAAAACCAGCTTCATTTGTGGTAACAGTATTTTCAGCAAATCATCATTTTTACTTTATAAGACAGTAAGCTTGTCAGAAAGTTATGTCACTTGGGTTCTGGGGGAGGTTATTATAAGGGGTAGCCTTTGTTTTTAGAATGTATCAACTTTCAATTTCATCTTCAGTGCAACTCTGTCTTGGGGATGGTTGCTTTATTGTTTGATAAATTGCGCCTTTTCATTTCATCTGACCCTGCATTCTAGCTTAAGAAAGGTATCCATTAATTAAATCTGGGGTGTTTCAAGCAAAATGTATCTGAAATTAATTAGCTTGTAATTTCAGTTAGAAGTTAAAATATTTACTGTTGTCTCCAGAGCCCTGTTGAAGAATAAATTTTACTTGTAGCATTTCTGTCACGCTAAGCTACATGAAATATACATGTATATCCTCAAAATGCTAGACAGTAATAAAAAAACCAAGGTTACAATTCCAAATAGTGCTGGATTGATTGCATCTGCTTTATTTCTTTGATGTAATGGCCGTCAAGAATCCATGCCTTCCACCCATCTATAATTTGACCATGTGGGAAATGTGGCTTGTACAATTTTAGAATTCAATCCATGGAAACTAGGTGTTTGCTGCTTCAATTTTCTGTAATTAGCATGACGTATCCTGAAAAGTGTATTCCTTTTATAGTGTGGAAAGCACAGCCCTGCGGCTGATTACTGCCTTAGGCAGCTCAGAAGTCCAGCCGCAGTTTACTCGATTCCTTAATGAGCCCAAAACCGTGCTTTCAGCCGAATCGGAGGAACTTAACAGAGCACTCATTTTGACCCTGGCAAGAGCAACACACGTCACAGGTAACAGCTCCAGGTTGTCATGGATCCTACTTACAAAATAGAAACGGTTAGAACTGTGCTAGTTCTTTTTTAAAAGTATCTTAAACGTTATTGTTCTTGATTTGCCTATAGCAGTGATGGCTAACCTTTTTGCCATCACATGCCAAAAGCTGGGGAGCGCAGGGGAGTTGCATGCCCAAGTGCCCACACCCATAATTCTATGTGCCCTGCTGTCCCACGCATTCATGTGCCACCCCCCCCTGAGCAACCCCTGCTTTTGGCATGTGATGTCTTGGTAGACCCAGTAGGCCAGTTCTTTGCTCTCCTCAGGCTCCAGAGCCTTTCTATGAATCTGGGGAGGGTGAAAATGGCCTATCCCACCCCCTCAGAGGCCCTCCTGAAGCCAGAAACTGCCTGTTTGCCGACTTCTGGTAGGACTGGAAGGGCCGAAAATCAGTTGGCTGGTGCGAGGATGCATGGCAGAGCTGAACTCACGTGCCCACCAATATGGCTCTGCGTGCCCCCTGTGGCATGCTTGCCATAGGTTCGCCATCACGGACCTATACTGTTAAGACGTCTCAAATTGTACATGCAGATATTTTACCTTGAAGAGATACGTAGATTCTAGTATAGGATAATAATTCCATTTAGGAATTGTATGACGTGCATTCCCCTTGCAGCATCTTGAGGAATATGTTGGCTTGATCAATGTCGTTCTGACTATAGTAACTATGTGGCAGCATTAGGACTTGGACTATTCACATATTGGGTAATATTTAACAAAGCTTAGCAGAAATGAAGAACGATGACTAAAAGCAACCAAAGGAGCGCAAACAGAATTGCTATCCATCAATCCAGTTGGGTTTGCTTTAATTTTTGGAATAGTCTGTTACGTTTATCTTTCTGTTTTAGATTTTTTCACAGGTTCAGATTCCATTCAGGGGACTTGGTGCAAAGATATCCTGCAAACTATCATGAGCTTTACTCCCCACAACTGGGCAACTCATACTTTGAGTTGTTTCCCAGCTCCTCTCCAGGTAATAGTTTAACTTTAATCAATCTTTCTCAATCTTAGCAAGTTTAAGGTACGTTCTCCAAAGCAAAATCTTGAGATGAATAGAATGCAATGCAATCCAATACAATACAATACAATGCAATACAATACAATACAAAAGACCCGAATACATCAAGACTGAATACATATACATATATATGATGGGTTTTGTATATTTCTGTTGTAGAGTTCTTAGTTTTAAATATTTTAAGTTATTAAGAGTTTTAAGGCACTTGCACACGCAAGCACACATGAACACAAAAACATACACACTAATGATTGATTATATTTCACAAGTCAGCATTGACTTACAATTACTAAGAGGATGTCAGATTTATGTTTATCTTTGTCTATTAAGATGAAAGTTAGAATTAAATTTTCCAAAATGGAATTTGACAAAATTGTGCCATAGATAGAGAAGAGAGTTTATCATAATTTAGGACCCTAATAATATATATGTATTATATTAAAATTTTGGGGTTTTTAAGTTAGAAATTATTATTATTATTATTATTATTATTATTATTATTATTATTATTATT
>JANHFP010427464.1:0-10242 GCA_032468135.1 Calamaria suluensis
AAAAGTTATTAAATAAATATTAAAATTCTTAAAATTATTTTAAAAACCCACTAAAGCACCCATTCTTATGGGTTATTAAGGTCGACGGCCATAACTCAGAACGTTCCGGAGCCCCTTCTCGCTAGTTCTCCTCCTTGCCACAACGCTTCGGAAGATCAACTGACATCTGCGTCCCCCGTTTTGTTGTATTTTTATCCTCCGCCATCTGTCGGGTCAGAAAAGGGCGTCTCATCAAAAACCAGCCGTTTCCCGACTCGAGTTTCCTCCCGGGAAAGTTACCCCGTCCCTCCCCGATTTTTCGAGGTCGCGATTTGCTTGCAAGATGTCGCCCGATCTCCCGCCCTCTCCTCCCCTCCCTCCCGTTTGACATTGTGGCCCTAATTTCAGTTGGACGGACTCGTTTATATTTCGGCGCTCTTCGGATTAACCCTCTTCTCTTCCTGTCATCTCGTTCTTCTCTTCTTCTTCTTCTTCCAGAGACGGTACGAGCCATGACACACGTCATCAACCAAGGCATGGCGATGTACTGGGGGACTTCTCGCTGGAGTTCCATGGAGATTATGGTACTGTACCTGCTGCAGCCTGGCGCCCGTCGGTTAAAAGGCTTGCGAATCCAGTCGACTTAAGGAAAAATAAAGGAGGATTTGGCTTTGTCCAGATGGGAGAGCAAGGAGGCTTAAGAGATTGGATGTAACAAATCGGGTCGCGGAGTCCTAGGCAAAAAAAAAAAAAAAAGAACTAGGGTTGCCTTCCCCCTTGATTTTTTTCCTTCATCCGCTTCCCGCACTAGAATAGAAGAGAATAACGGAGATTTGGAAGCAGTGGCGGGTGGCTGCAGGTCCACACCGATGATTAGGCGAGCGAACGTGTAGCAGCGGGATTTGGAAGCCGCTCCTGGTTGGGTTGTTTTGATAATAGAGAGGGAAGCAGGTTTGTCCTCCCTAGAGATTCTGCCGCGGGGTGGATCCCTTGGCACGTTCTAAGCTGATCTCTCTCTCCCCCCGCAGGAAGCTTATTCCGTAGCCCGGCAGTTCAACCTGATCCCTCCTATTTGTGAGCAAGCGGAATACCACATGTTCCAGCGGGAGAAGGTCGAAGTTCAACTCCCAGAGCTTTTCCACAAGATCGGCGAGTCCTCTCTCTCCTCCCCCATTCGTCGCGGGGTGATACTCCGCCACCCAAATAACCCTGCCCCGTAGCAAAAAAAAAAAAAAAACAGAGTTGGAAGGGCCCTTGGAGGTCTTCTAGTCCCACCCCACTGCTCAAACGGGAAGCCCCCATTCTCTAGCTTCCCTTTATTCGGGTTGTGGGAAATACGGCCTCATAAAATTTATTCGGCTTAGCTTCCTCCGGGGTTCAAGAAAATCAAGGCAGCTTAGAAAGTTGGATTTGGTTTCTGATCCCCTTGCAATCCGTTACTCCTCCGGGCGACCTCAAACCCCGCCTCTTTCCTTCCCAGGCGTGGGAGCCATGACGTGGTCTCCGTTGGCGTGCGGAATCGTCTCGGGGAAGTACGACGGCGGGATCCCCCCTTACTCGCGAGCGTCACTCAAAGTAAGTGCCCTGTCACGCCTCTGCCGGCGTACCGACTGGGAGGTCAAGGAAGAGCAGCTGGCGGAGGGCAGTGAGGGGGGAGGTTGGAGTTGAGGAAGAGCAGGCCCAGGCTGGATCCAGTGAGCTGGGGGTGGAGTCAGAGAGGGGGAGCCCAGAGGAGGAACTGGGAGCAGCGCCCCCATCTGACCAAAGACAGAGACGCAGGGATAAACGGGCTCTGGAGAAAAGGCTTACTCAGGAGCAAGTGAGGGAAGGAACGCAGCTGAGTTGAACCCTTTAAAAGCCAGCCAGTTGCGATTAACAAGTGCTGGAGTCAAAGAGTTGAATTTACCAAGTCCAGCGTCTCCGTGCTCTCGTATCTTTAGGTCAGAAGTTCCTCAGCCAAGTTTTGCTTGGGATAAGCTCAGTTTAATTACTTTTGGACCGCAGCCAGCTGGTTTGTCTTGGCAATTATCTACTTTGCTTTCGGGAAATAAGCCAGCTTTTAAAATAAAAGAAGGCAACTGGGTTTTTGTTTTGTTTTTTACAATAAAGGCTGTTTGTTTTCTACGTTCCTGCTTTCCTTTTTGTTCGGGGATTGCTTTGAACTGGGCCATCAGACGCCCGTCTGCTTCCTCCCTCCCTTGTCCCGCTCGCTCAGCTTCCCATCCATGGCGGTCTCTTCTCTTCTTCCTCTTAGGGTTACCAGTGGCTGAAGGACAAAATTTTAAGCGAGGAAGGGAGGCGGCAGCAGGCGAAGCTGAAGGAGCTGCAGGCGATCGCCGAGAGGCTGGGCTGCACCCTGCCACAGCTCGCCATTGGTGAGTGGGAACGGGGGGGGGGGGGAGCTGGCGCCCTGGTCCGACTTCGGATATTGTGGCAGGGGGTCCGCGGGCACCGAGCGATAGCGGGCGGGCGTTGCGTATTGCAAGCCTGCAGATTGGCGGAACTACATGTTTGTAGCATGTTAAAAATCCTGCTTCCCTTGGATAAAAATCTAAATATAATACCAATTAGTTTAAAAACTAAAGAAAATGTGAAAATTACATGACCAAAATAATTGGCACTGATAATAATATGGTAGATAAAATAGAGACAACCTTACAGTCATACTTATAATTTTTTTTTACGTAATCTTATATGTTTATTTTCTTTATTATCACTATTATTAATATTCCTGTTACTATTATTATTGCTATTATTTCTTTTTTTTCTTTAACACTTTGTTTTTACTTTTTAGCACTGATGTTAATGTATATTTATATTGTTGAATATATATATACTATATTATACGTAAATCTTATTATAATGTATTATACATTGTAGTTAATTATTTGTTTTTAATTGTTATTCAATAAAAAAAATCATTAAAAAAATCCTGCTTCCCTTCAGGAAGTTGCGATGACCGAACTCAAAGCAATTAACAAACCAAAAACTTTTGGCCTTTAATTACCAAAAGCCCAATTTTCTTCATTCTCCCGAAGTCAGTTTATTTTTCAAGAGCAAAAGTAAATCCTTGCCAGGACAAACCGTAGCTGAAGTCCGAAGGTAATTGCCGAGTTATCAAAAAGGAAAACTTGGCTACGGAGCTCTTACCCCAAAGATACGAAGACGCCAAACTTGTAAAATTCAACTCTTTGACTCCCAGCGCTGTTGATGACAACCGGCTGGCTTTTGAAGGGTTCCACTCCGCTGCGTTCCTTCCTCCACTTGCTCCTGAATAGACCTTTTCTACCAGTTACGCATTTTTTTTCACCCCCAGCCTGGTGTTTGCGCAACGAGGGCGTTAGTTCCGTCCTACTAGGAGCTTCCAACGCCGATCAGTTGATGGAGAATATTGGAGCAATACAGGTGAGGAAAAGCTCGGAAGTTACACTGGACAGACAGATAGATATGATTTATTTTTATTTATTTATTATTTCAATTTATATACCGCCCCATCTCCAAAGACTCGAGGCGGTTGACAGCAAATTAAAACACATACTAAACAATTTAAAATAATTAAAATAATTAAATTTAGCTGTCTTCTAACTAAAACCAATTAAAATACAATTAAAATACAATTAAAAATTAAAAGCTAATTTTTATATTTTTATATTTAAAACCCCGATCGTCCCAAGCCGGCTTGCTGGAAGAGGAATGTCTTCAGCTCCCAACAAAACACTTTCACGTCAGAGAGCCTCCGCAGTGCTGGGGGCAATTCGTTCCAGAGGGCCGGTACCCACACTGAGAAGGCCCTGCCTCTTGGGGTCACCAGACAGCACATAGATGTCATTGGGACCCTCAGCAGCCCCTCCCTGTGAGAACGCACCAGTCGGTGGGAGACTACTGGCAGAATGCAGTCCTGTAAATACCCTGGTCCGATGCCATGGATCACCTTAAAGATCATAACTAAAATCTTAAAGCGAACCCGGAAGACCACCGGGAGCCAATGCAGCTCATGAAGGAGTAGGGTCACACGGTGAAACCGTTACACCCCCATAACAGCCCACGCGGCCACATTTTGCACCAACTGGAGCCTCCGGGTGCTCCCCGACCCTATGGAGAGGGCATTGCAGTAGTCCAAGCAAGAGGTGACCAGGGTGTGAGTGACCGTTCATAAGACCATCTTGAGAATGGCAAGGCATGGTTAAAAGAAATAGTGGCCCAGATAATTCTATCAGAGTTAAAGGTGAAATCCTGGCCTGGGGGAGCCTCGGGATTTACTTGCCCAACCTTCATGTGGACTAAAGATTGATTGGGGAGGAAAAGCCAGTTGAGAAGATCATAACGAGCAGATCCCAGTCCATCTTCTGAGAAGGAGACTTCATATCCAGCACTGTTGTTGAATTGCACATTCCTCAAATAGGAAAGAATCTGAAAGAAAGGAAACCTTCAGAAATTGGGAAATCATGGCTTCTAACATCACATAATGGCCAGCTTGAGAAGGTAGGTTTATATTTGAGAAGCTAGTTCTGTATCTTTGTGCTGATCTAAGGAATCAGGTTTACACCAAATATTTAACTCGGAAACTAAAAATTTTCTCTGCAATTCCAATTCCAGTTTCACCAAAAAGCAAGAATTTTAGTTCCACAATCCAAATTTAATTTTCAGATTTTCCTCTTGTGATACTTGGCTACATTCACTTTTCAATAGTTCCTTTGTCTCAAGGTCCTTTTTAACTGATAAATGAATGTTTGAAATGAATTCATATCAGAACCATGGAAATGTCCCCTGGTTTTCTCTAGCTCATTGATAATGGCAGCAGAGTACAGGAACCAGGTTTGATCTACTGCGACACGTGGAAGGAAGCATCTGAGCTGGTTGGTCACTTCACTATTAAGACAGGTCCAACATTTTAGCCTTTGATGCAGGGAATTCTGATGAATTTGAGACCAGGAACCCATTAGGAACACTTTGAATCTAGTCATAAAAACGGAATCACAATGTAAGGCCCCAAAACATACTTGTGTCACCAGAATCACAAAGAGGCTTGGAAAAGAAACAGCCTTCATTTGTACAAAGAAGTGCTGCGTAGACCACTCCATGAACATACAGAAAGATGCATTTAAGGAAGGCCACACCTTGCGGAAAGTATGGTGTCCTTTTATACCTTCAATGATAGTTTCCAGTTCTTCCCCCCTGGCCCATGCCTTCCTTGTAGTCCTGCATTGACTGGGTGTTTAGCAACACAGATATTTGGAAGGAAGTGTCAGATCTCCCCAAATCCCCACCAGATAAACAAACTACACAAATGCTGGTTTTACTGCTTTACTGAGTGCAGGGCATGGAGAACAACAATCACTAAAATGAGCACTGATATTCATTTCCCGGGTCTCCCTTCAATAACAGCTTCAATCAGGAGCAATCAGGATCCACCAATCACCCATCTTCTGGGAGGGCTGCATAGGCGTGTCTTCCTCTGAATTAGCAGTCACACGATGGTGATGATATTACAAACAAACAAACATCTGTAGCAAGCTAACCCCACCCCTCCTATGTGACGAACAAGCCCTGTACTGCCGCAACACCACCACCACACCCATGTGCCAACAATCTTCCAGCAGTCAATGTTGATCCATGCCAGGTGTATGCTGTCAAACTGATTCTCAACAGGAAGTTTCTGAGTTGGTTGAACACTGTCCTATTCAGAGAGGTCCAACATTAAAGCCTTTGATGCAGGAGATTCTGATGAATTTCAGACCAGGAACCCATTAGGACCCCTTTGAATCTTGCTCTGGTCTGTGATTCTCATAGAAACAGAATCACAGTATTGGAAGGGACATTATATATATTGGTTAATTGTTTTCTGCTGGTATTTAAAATTAAGGGAGGCCAGTATAGATCTATTTTGAGATAGATAGTCTCTTGAGATGAGCTGAAAGGCAAAAGGGAACTATGTTGTTCCCTCCCATATTTGGGCAACCAAGTATCTCCACAAAACACACACACACACACATATATATGACACAGCTAGACAATCAGGCCAGTATAAAATTACAGCTTGCAAACTCAGCTATCAATATTATACCGAAGCCAGGAATCATTTGTAGAGAAGACATATATAGTTATATTTGCTGCACAAAGTTGTCTCCTTTCAAACTAAGCTAAATTCCTGGCAGACATTCCAGGAGTGTCTATGTAGTTTCTTGTTAACAATACAAATAGACCTCACTTAGTCTCAGGCGGTGACCGGTTTAACAACAGTGATGAAAAAAGTAACTTTGCCCACATTTACAATTTTTGCAGTTTTGTGTCACATTAGTCAGTTAGTACATGTTGTCTGTGCTGGACAAGCTCATCCTGTGACTTTAGTAACTGCTTCTCATGACTAATAAGACTAATGAGATTACCTGTAACACAAATAGTTTGACTACTTATAAGAATAAAATTAAAATGAAATATAATTGCGAGCCTTCATAAACTCTGGAAGAAATGTAATCAAGAAATATACCACCCACAAAATATTCTTAGTTATATTCTTTTGAATTCATTAAATGGGTAGGTTGTACTTACCCAAGCTCTTTGAAAATTCTTGGAATTTCTTCTTCAAATTTGGAACCCAAAAGGACAAATGAAGGACAAAACTGTTCATAAATAAAGCTGAAAATTTTCACAAAGTCCTTAACAGAAGGACTTTGGAGTGATTTTACAGAGACTGTAGGACCGTATCCATTTGTTGTAAGAAACTAGGGAGAAAAAAAAGTATTACTTGTTTCGGGTTTTATGTCAGTTTACAGAGCAATCCAAAACTATATGGTCCAAATTACTGTTCAATTGGAGAACTTTGCAGATTAATCATGTATTTTAATCAACAAATATTTACATATATTTTGTAATTAAAATACATTGCTGACAGTTCTAAGATGAATGTTTTGTGTGTGAAAAGTGCAATAGTTCCTAACATTTGTCATTTTAAGATGTGAAAGTAATTCATACCTTTTTAAAAAGCTGAATGGCCTATTATTTCTTGGCCCATTAGGCTTTTTTACTTGGCTTTTTTTCCAAATTTCATTGATCAACAGGCACAATTTATTCTGATAAAAGAGATTTAACTAGTTAAATTAAACAAGTGCTGCATACATCACAAAGTTGACGGGTGCATTGCTGAATAAATGTTTTGTCGTGCAGTGGTCTAGGCTCCTTGATTTTCTCTGTACTTCCAAAAGCACCATATTGGCTGTTCCGTAAGCTTCCAGGGCCACTAGTCCTAGAATTGAAACCAAAAAATATGCATCCAGGTTAACTATGGCTTTATTCATTTTATCTCTATTAAACCATTTAAGTATAGAAAATACAATTTATAATAACAAGTGAGACTTAAAAGACTAAAAAGAATGGCAATTAAGCTTGGCATTTGAAAATCTTCCACCTCTTGTAGTGGAATATAAGATAAGAGTAATAGCTGACCTTACCTGATATGTTGAAGTCCCACCCAAAAATGGACACATTTTTGGAGGAGTCCTGCCAATTTTCGAAAGCTCTAGGACAGTGGTCACCACGGACTGGTGGTCCGTGGACCACTGGTGGTCCCTGAGAAAATTTTGGTGGTCCCCCAAGATATATTTTCATTTTTATATAGCACTAAATATTTATCGTTTTTTAAAAAAATCATATTAGTGGTCTGCAGGATTTAAAATTATGAATTTAGTGGCCCCTGAGGTCTGAAAGGATGGTGACCCCTGCTCTAGGAACTTAAAAAGGAAGACTAGCACAAATCCTAATACTTTTTTCCCACTCCCGGTACAAGTCTTTCCTGCACTTAAAACTATCCAAGTTCTTGATGCTCTTTCTTCTAGTGCAGGGGTCTGCAAACTTAAAACACTCAAAGAGTCATTTTGACCCGTTTCCCATAAAAAAAAAAGATTGGGAGCCACAACTCCAGGTCACTCACTCACTCCCACCCAGTCACTTGACTACCACCCCTAGGCACACCTACCCAGCAGGTCATTAGGGCAGAGAAGTGGTTGTTAAAAAAACAAAAAACCCACCACACCTGGAACCACAAAACTCTTGTCTCTCTCTCACTCCCCTTCTCTCTATGTGTTGGAAGTTAGCACTCACCCCTCTCCTAGAAGAATGAAGTATTTTAGGAAATATTAAAAAGGCAGACTCACTCTTAATAGCCTCCACCCTCCTTAATAGTCAGAAGAGGTCAGCACTTAACAGATAGAGATACCTAGGTCTATTCATAGGCAAATGCCCTCACCCAGGATCCAATAAAGGTAGGATTAGTTCTCTACTACATGGCACAAACGGAAAATTACATCAGCCAGCAAGGCTAGCTAAGACCCCCATCCCCTGGGAGTCTGACAACCAATCAGGATACTCTTCCTGTGTGACAGGAAGTTCAAACCTCAGAGATCACAAAACCAAGGCAGGCTAAGCATCTCAGCCCTTTTCTACTCAGGAACTCAAGCCATATGATTCCTGACCACCATTAAACCATATTTCCAAGCAGTCTCCATGTTTCCAGTGTCTGTTTCCCCACTTGCAGCTGAACCCAGATGGATATTTCTTCCAACATATGTTCCCCTCTCCCCTCCTCTTTTTATCTGTCTCTATTCCCCTCTCTGTCTTTCTGTCTCTCCCTCTCTGTATTTCACCCCTCCTCTCCATATCTCTCTCCCTATCTCTCTCCCCCTCTCTCTTTGTATCCCTTTCCCTCTCCTCTCTTCCTCCCTCTCTCTGTATCTGTCTTTTATCACCCTCCTTTCTCTCTGTCTCTCTCTCTCTCTGTGTCTCACACTCTCAGAAAGGCCAGCGAGCTCTCCTTGGGGCTCTTCGCCAGTCCTTTCTTCTTGGCAACTTTTTGGAAATTGGGGCTGGCTGACGAACAAGTGTGAGCTGCGTTGGAGGCTTCCCTCCACTTCCTCCCCCCCTTGTGATCCCTTGGCCGGCTGTAGCAGGGCGGGGGGCATGCACGCAAATGAGAAGACCCTGCTCAAGCAAGCAGCCGGACTCGGACAAAGCAGAGTATGGGGCTGCTGGTCGCTTGTTTGAGGAAGGTCTCCCCACTTGTAGATGGAGTGTGGAAGAGGGGTCAAAAAACCGCATGTAGCTCGCGAGCCATGGTTTGCCAACCACTGTTCTAATGGAATAAAAAATTCATCCATACTGGAAGTGATACTGAAACATTGTAGTGATCAAGTTAATCCTAACAAGTGAAATGCGAATTACCTTCTGCCAAAAAAACTGCTTTTCCTTTCTGATGTCTCTGGTGCCTGCTTTCCCACACTCTGCTTTCCAAAAGTCGTCCTTCTCTCTTGCCTTGAAAATATTTAATTATACAAATTATTAAAAACCACCAAAAACTGAAATCTTTATATGCCATCCAATAGTAATCTGCTCTTTAATTTTTGCTACATATTTGATTTTAATGTGGTCTATTGTTTAATATTTATGTAGTTTGTTTATTGCATGTGTAAATTAAAGAACAGATCATATTTTAATCCTAGCTTAAACAGGATAGTGAATTTATTTAATTAACTATTTTTTACATAGCATAATTAACAGTAACAGGTAAACACAAGTGGCATTAATATTTTCAAGCAGACATGCTTTGGAAATTCAAGCCAGATAAATGAATGCCACCTCAACTAAAGGAACCTTGAGTGTCTTACTGTTTCGGTGTATGAAGTCCCGTCTTATTAGAATCCTGCACCCTCAGTGGCTGGATGGACTGCCGGCAACTGGATCGACTGGTACTTGAACTACGCCTCATTGTTGTAGGGAAACCTGTAACACAGAAGAACACCACAATCTTTCGGTAAACTTGTAGAAGGGAAAGCAGATATAGTCCTGTCCATAGCAGCAGAAAGGATTGGAATGGATGGGTGGCAACGTCTCTGCTGATAATATATAAATATAGTCAACTCCTCAAGGCCTCCGAAGCAATAAGTTCACAAACACATCAAGTTTGGTATCCAATTTACTTCAGAGAAATGTAGTGAGTCAATCACAATTGTGACTTCCGGTAGCTCCGCGCTTCGCCGAGGACGTTCCTTCGAGGAATGCCAGCCTCGGGATCTGTCAGAGCCGCCTGTCAGTGTCGATCAGCTGGCAAGCGGCTCGAAAAACCCCTTCCCAGGAAGAAGGGAATAGGGCCGAGCGGGTGGACTTGGGAGAGCTCCCCAAATCCCCCAGGATAGTTTTTCTGGGGGGTGGAAGGAAGGGCTCCCTAGCAGTTCACTGGAAGCTCCAGACCCGAGACGCCTCTGCAATTGCAGA
>JANHFP010427489.1:0-10241 GCA_032468135.1 Calamaria suluensis
ACATTACTCTGAGAAGCACAAGGCTGAAGACACAAGCCTGAAGATGACAAATGAGACTTCGTCAAAACGTCACCAGGAAACTTCAGATACTATGCGGGAGAAAACCCGAATAACCGAAGATCCATATAATGAATATAATGTATATTATTGCAGGGGTCCCCAACCTCTGGACCGCAGCAACCAATGGGTCATGACCTGTTTGCAACGAGGACATGGAAACAGCAGGGGAACATGTACACATCCTCTTATGCATGACTACCTGGCAAACACATGCAAATAGGCTCCATTTGCATGCACACTACTCACACAGAACAATCCCTTCTCCCTCCCCTTCCGGCCCCAAACCAGAAAGGTTGGGGAACTCTGCATTATTATATTATCCAGCATGTTTCCTCCCACTTGTCGCCAATCACATTTGTGTATATAGCAATTTAGCCTGAAGATAATAATTCTAGAAGCTTCCATCCATACCCTAAATGAAGTATCCCACTGGACAGTTATGGAGGATTGCAGCTGGGAAAAATAAGTCTCCTACTAGAAATCCCATCCACACTGCAGTCTACATGCTAGATTTACTCAAGCAAAGCTACAGAAATTCTATCCTATCAAGTTAATGAATAAAAAGCAGAATTCTTCACATGCCTGCATTGATGCTTAAACAAGAAATTCCAAAATGTTTTGATTTATGTGATTCCTCAAAAATGCTTACAAGTGGACATTACGGGATTGGATCAAATTACTGTTGCAAATCACCAGTCACTACAGGTAATCCCCAGGTTATGAGCATTCTTAGCGAACATTCAAAGTTACACAATCAGCAATCTAACATTTAAGACAAGTCCTAAAACTACAAATCTTGCAGCACCATGGCAGTTGTTCGCCCTTACAAACAACTGCAAAGGCTCTGCAACATTTGTTCTGCACTTTGGCGGCCAAAATGGAGCTTAGCCGGGAGAGGCCCACCCTCCAATACACCGTTTACACCTGTACAGGCCTAAATGGAGCTCTAATTTGGTCGGAAAAATGCTGGGTGAGGCCTCCGGAGGCAGGACACGCATGGCTGAGAGGCTGGAGAAGAGACAGTTTGCTAGATGTTTTCATGTAAGTGACCAGTTGCGGCAGGTGGGGGGGGAACAATTGTGGGGAGTATGAGGTATTTTAGTGTTTCAGGGAGGCCTTAGGTGGTCTTAAACAGGTGGCATGTTCCATCACAAGGCGTCCCACATGGCCTTCCCAACAATGAAATACCTCATTGCACTTAATCAACCGCACATTTGATTAGCAAATGTGTGGGCAAAAGGAGGGAGTGATCACGTTCCAGGTACGAGATTCAATCCCATCATTACTGGGACATGCCAAAGCAGGACAACTATCGGGAGGGTAGCCGCCCAATAGATGAGACTACCTGTTGAAGGACCCGCCCACCGAAGGCAGTTTCAGCAGAGGCAAATCTGTCCACCTTGTAATGAGTGATAAAGGTGGAAGGAGCGGACCAATAGGCAGCTCGACAAATATCCTCCAAAGATGCTTGGGTAGCCCAGGCAGTTGAGGTAGCTGCACTATGAGTGGAATGGGCCGTAACCCCTGGAGGAACTGGTAAAGAAGAGGATTGATAGGCTAAGGATATACAAGCCGTAATCCAACGGCCTATGGTAGGAGATGAAACCTTGAGGCCCAATACTGAAGGTTGAAATTTGACAAATAGTGCTTCTGTCTTGCGAAAGACAGAAGTGCGTTTTATATAAATTCGAAGAGCCCTTCGAACATCCAGTGAATGCCAGAGCCTTTCCGTAGGATGGGAAGGGTTAGGAAAAAAATCTGGAAGAATTAATTCCTGAGATCTGTGAAATATAGAATTGATCTTAGGAAGGAAAATGGGATCGAGCCTAAGAATGACCCTGTTGCGTTGAAAAAGACAGAGGTCAGGATGGACAGACAAAGCAGGAAGATCAGATATGCACCTGGCCGAGGTGATAGCTACTAGAAAAACCACCTTATAAGAAAGGTGGCTGAGGGAAGCTAGGCGGAGAGATTCAAATGGAGCCACTGTTAATGCAACCAACAGAAGATCCCAAGAAGGGTATCTATGAATGGTAGGAGGAGAAAGAATAGTAGCAGCCCTGAGAAATTGCTTGATACGCCTCCTGTGTGACAAAGACCCGCCAGATGGACCAGAAAGGACTGAAGACAGGGCAGCTACTTGTCTCCTAAGAGTATTAGGAGCTAGACCCATATCTAGGCCACTCTGAAGAAATTTCAGTACCTGGGAAGTGGAGGCACTAGTGTGGAGGAGCTTGCGAGAGATACACCAGCGAGAAAAGGAAAGCCAAGTAGAATTATAGATATGCTAGGTAGAAGGACGAAGATGTGATTGAAGAGTAGAAATAACCCGCAGAGAGAGATGTTCCTTCCTCATCTGCCTCCGTTCAACAACCAGACGGTCAGTTGGAGAGAGCCGGGGTCTGGATGTAGAAGAGGACCCTGATGGAGGGAGATAAGAGATGCAGGGATCCTCCAAGGACGGGCAACGGAGAGAAGTTGAAGGTCTGCGAACCACGGGCGGCGTGGCCAATGGGTGCTACTAAAAGGAGAAATGCTCCTTCCTGTTGGAGTTTCCTGAGAACCCGTGGGATGAGAGGAAGAGGGGGAAAGGCATAAAGGAGACCCTGAGGCCAGGGGGACCGAAGGGTATTGACCTGTTCCGCTCCAGGGGATGGGAACCGGGAAAAGAAGCAAGGAAGTTGAGCATTGAGGTGAGTAGCAAAGAGATCTATGAGAGGAGATCCGAACTTGCTGACAATCAGAGAAAAGAGGGACGGAGGAAGACTCTACTCCGATGGGTCCACCTTGGTGCGACTGAGCCAGTCTGCTTGTTTGAAACAATGTGATTGGCCTGAAGTGAATTTAAGTTCCTTTCTGCCCAAGCCCCCAGACGGAATGCTTCTGACATCAATGGGTGGGACCTGGTGCCGCCCAACCTGTTGACATTGGCTTTGGCCGTCATGTTGTCCGTCAGCACCAAGATGTCATTTCCCCTCACTTGAGATTGAAATGCCTTGAGAGCTAAATGAATCGCCCGAAGTTCCAGCCAATTTATTTGATGGGCCTTGTCGGCTGGAGTCCACAGACCCTGGGTGACCTGGTCTTCGAGATGAGCCCCCCATCCCGTAAGACTTGCGTCTGTGGTGAGGACTAAAAGGTTTGGAACCCGAAAGCCAGTTTCCTTGAGGAAGGCTGGAGACATCCACCATTTGAGGGATTTGCGAAGGGAGGGAGATACCTGGACCAGAGTATTTGGAAGGCAGACCCGAGCTCGTTGAAGGGGAAGCAGGGTCCACTGGAGAGTTCGACAATGAAGTCGAGCCCAAGGAACAATCCCTATGCAAGAGACCAACTTGCCCAGGAGCTGTGACAGAATGAGAAATGAAACCTTTTGGGAACTTCTCACTTTCTGGACCAACGCCTGAAGAGATTGCAGACGTTCCGGAGACAGAAATACCTGACAAAGAAATATGTCTATGATGGCCCCCAAGTGGAGAAGTCTGGAAGTCGGAGAGAGGTGACTCTTGGCCTTCTTGACTGAGAAGCCGTGAGTCTGGAGGACCTGCAGTGTGAGAGCCAGGTCGTTTAAGGCAGAGGCCCGTGACGTGGACAGAATCAGAAGATCGTCCAGGTACGCCTGAATGCGGACAGGGAGAGACCTGATCAGACCCACCAATGCTGCCATGATTTTCGTGAAAATCCGAGGGGCAGATGAAAGACCGAATGGAAGAGCCCGGTATTGATAGTGTACATTGGCGTGACAAAACCGCAAGTATTGCCTGTGGTCCCTATGAATGGGAACATGGAGGTAAGCCTCCATTAGGTCTATAGATGACATCAGATCCCCCTTCCTGATGCACTCTAGAATTGACTGGAGTGCATTATGAACCTGCGAAATTTGATACACTTGTTGAGGGATTTGAGGTCCAGAATGGCCCCCCATTTGCCCGATGGCTTGGGAACTATGAACAGCTGGGAATAGAATCCCTTGTGACGCTGAAGGAAGGGAACTGGTTGAATGGCCCTGATGTTGAGCAAGTGTTGAATTGCCTCCTGAAGAAGGAGCCTGCTAGATGGATCCTTGGAAAAAGGACATCTGAGGAACCGAGAGGGAGAAGGAGCCGTAAATTCGAGGGAGAGACCCCATCAAATGGTCTTGCAGACCCAGGCGTCTGATAAAGATTCTTCTCACTGACTGGCGAAATGAGATAGACGACCGCCAATGGGAAGAGAAATCAAGGAGTCAGCGGGAGCGATGAGAACGCCCCCACCCTCCTCGAAAGGGCTGGTTAGACTGGTACTGACGAGATTTAGATTTAAAGTCTTGACCAGTTTGATTGCCAGAAGAGAATGAACCCTGAGATTTGGAAGGGTAATAGTCTCTATTCCGAAAGGATTTGGCTGGTTGGGAAACAGCCTGAGGAGAAGATGCAGATGCCACAGGCCGAGAGCCCTTGTGAGACGAACTAGGCAAATACTTTTTGTCCCTAGTCTCTCGTAAATGAGGGTCTAAAAGAGACCCAAACAGTTTGTCCTCAGAAATGGAAGTGGAAGCCAACTTCCATTTGTTCTTGGTATCACCTTACCAATTTTTGAGCCAGAGTAACCTTCTAGTGACAGTGGTAGAACCCATGGCCTTGACTGCAAATCTTGCAGAATTAAGGGAGGCATCTGCTGAGAATTGTAAGGCGTTTGAGCCACATAAGGCCTGCCCTATTAAAGAAAGAGGCTGCAGAAGCTGATTTTATCGCCCAAGCAGCAGAATGGAATGACTTCAGAAGAGATTGTTCTGACTTCTTTTCATCCGGACGGAGGTAATCCTCCGGATTGCCAGTTTCAGCAGCCGGGGAAATCAAAGCTGCCACTGGAGCATCGACAGAGGGAGGTTGAAAGAGAGAGGAGGAATGGGCTGCCAAATTATAAAGTTTCTTATCCAAACTAATAGAAGCTGGGGCTGAAGCTGGAGCAGACCATTGGCGAAGGATAACCTTCTTGAAAAAAGAAGGCATAGGGACCTCTGCTAAGGCAGTAGAAAGTTCACCAAAAAGAGGAACCGCCTCCTCAGAAATGGCTTCCTTAGAGGAAGGATCAGCAGTGTGAGATGAAGTGGCTGTGGGTGTAGAGGCTGGCCCAGAGGCTGTAAGACCCATACCTGTGACTTGCTTGGCCTTATGTAGGAAGGAACGAAAGTGCTGGGGATTGAAGAGCCCCACAAAGGCAGGTGGTTCTGGATCCAAACCTTCATCATCTGATAAGGCCTCAGGATTAGGAATCTCACCTTCCTCCAGAGATTCTGCAGCAGAACTATGAGAGGAGGAAACCACAGGCATAGGAGGGTTAGACACCGATAAATCAGACACCCAAGAAGCAGTGCGCCCTTTCTGAGAGCTTCTAGCCAGGTCTGTAGGAGAGGCCACAGTAGTAGGAACCAAAACCCCTGAAGTAGGAGGCTGTACCTGAACAGGAGCAGGCCTAACAGGGGGTTCTGGAACCACTGGAGGTGCAGGAGAGGTACTAGGAAGCACTTGAGCCTGATCAGAAAATAAATCCAAAGAGGAAGGGTCAGGTAAAGGGTTAGTAGACCTTTCAGGAGACCAATCAGGGGGAATTGAGGTAGAGGCCTGTACCCCCAAGGAGGACTGTTCTCCAGCCGCAGCTACCGCAGTTCTCCTGGCTCGCGACGACCTTGTGCCTCACCGGTGAAACCGCGACCTCCTTCGCGGATTTCCCAACGATCCAGCCACTTTTCTTCCAATCCTGATGATTTAGAGATTTTCATTGTTAAATTTTTATCGGAGACTCAGCAACGAGGTCCTACAAAGTCAGGACCGAGCAGAAAAAGTGGAAAGCCCCAGGAGGGGAGGAGCTTAAAAGTTGTGCATGCTTGGTCCTGATTGGTTCAGCCGAGCTGAACCCAGTAATGATGATTGACGTTGTGACAGAAAAGGAAAAGGCTATATTTTAAAAACATATTTTAATGTACATATTGATGCCTTATATGTTGTAACAGGCTAGAGTTGCCTCAAAATAGCAAGATGGATTGTATATAAATATGTAAATAATAAGAATCCATAGATTGGTGAGAATTGCAGACTATATTCCATAGAATGGGGATAACTGATAACAATTTTCTACTAGTGAGACCCAGAGATATCTAGCCTGATTTACATCATTTTACAGAGTACCCAGACATGATTCCAAACTCCTGTATTCAGGAAATGAGATTAGGTATAGAGATTCTTTTTTTAATAAAGTTTTTTTTATTAATAATACAAATTAAAAACAGTGGACATAGTGAGACGTATCCAGTTTAAACATTTCATCCAATTTTATAGTTAATGCTTATCCTTATTTCTAAAGAAGTTTACATTAATTATCATATTTCAAATATATGCTACAGCTGAAATATTTGCTCAAGATTAACATATTATCTTTTACTTGTTCTTCTAACATATCTTGTTCCAACAAATAGTGATATATTTTCCTTATTGCCTTCTCCTCTGTTCTTAATAAAATTTTGTCTAATTCCATTAACTCCATTTTATGCCCCAATCTTTTTTGTCCTTCATGTATTTTGATCGTTGTTGGAGATATGCCCACCACTCAAGTTTGATTCCTTCCTAATTTAATTTTTATTAGGAATAGATATTCCTGGCCCAACTATAAGATAACGTCAGCATAGTGATATATTTTCTGCCTCTATAATTCATTGAAGTTTTCAAGCAAGACCTTAAGAAGTTTAATTAAAAGGGGAAAAAAGACATTGGCAAATATCTTGGTGTAAATTTAAAAAAAAACAAGATTAACAATCTCAAAATGTAAAGGACTGGTTTAAAAACTACCTAAAAAGCGGTGTCTTGCTGAGGGAAACAAAAATGAAATATACATAAGAAATGTCTCTTCAATTTCAGTAGTAATTCGCCTAATGAACTATTACTTTCATTAACAGATTAAAGCTTTATGATTCCAGCAAAGCATTCTGTTTTGCAACACAATACCTTGCTACTTGCTTAAAAGTAAATTTGGGTTTATTTGGGGGAGGATAGAATAAAATTAGAATGAAAAACAGAAAAGCAAATGATGTTTTTAAAATGCTAAGTAACTTGATAGATTAGATAAAAAAGAGCTCGAAGTGATAAAAAAGTGTAACAATGAAGAGGAGAACGATATTAGAGGAGCATGGAGGAGCAGGAGAAGAAAGAAAACAAAAGGAAAGCATTAAGAAATGTATGACAAACTAAGACTTCTGAAGGAGGTATGCCTAATTGTTTGAAGCACTGACAACCAGCTGAAGATCAGGTAACCAAGGAACCTGTGAGTAGACTGATTCCTTGGAACCTCTCCAGATAAGGAGAATGAGACATGATTCATATCTGCTCTGAAAAGCTGCTCCTCAGGAGGAAACTGCAGGACTATATAATCCATGGGTCTGAGCACCAGGAGACGATGGTGGTGGGGAACAGGCATCGTGCTTGCAATTGTAGTGGACATTTTAAACGACACTAAAGTTTTCAAGCATCACCTTCTAATCACTTTCAGAAATTGCCTATCTACCATCTTAAAGATACTAGAGATCTTTAGAATGACAAGGTTGAAAAATCCTCATTGGATGGGTTTAACAAAAGAAAAAATAATTATAAACTTAAACACTGAAAAGAATTTGAGATAAACAGCAAAAACGACATAAAATTTTGCTTTAGTAAAGTTATAAATGGATTAAGGATCCAAATACATTTGGAATATTGGCTTTTACTAAAAGATTTTGGAACGAAATAATAAAAAATAGCTTCTTGTGGGAAACAGAATTATTTTGGCTATCTTGGCTTTTGCATGCCATAACAAAGATAAGTGATGATTTTAGAAACTGGACACTAGAGGGACTGAAGATTCTAAGCAGAAGGAAAAAAAAGATACAGTACAGTTGATGCCAGCTCATATTGGGACTTAAAAACTGACATAAAAGATTATAATTCTGGAAATATTAAAGGAGATCTTGGAAGAATGGAGCCATAAATTAGCAGCTACAATACCAACACTGTCAGTACAGAAAATGGAACTACAAGTGACAGGCTGAGAGAATGATTTGGAAAAAATATGTTCTGCTATATTTTGAAAACAAATTGGCTGAAGTTCTAAAGATTAAAAGGAAAATAGAAATGATAAACCAAGAGAATGACCTTGTATTGAGGAGAATAGAGGAAAAAGAAGCGCAAGTCCAATGTTTGCTGTATTTTAAAGTTATGAAAGACACATTCAACTGAAACACATGTTGTATCTTTATCAAAAACTAATTTTACAGAAGATTTTAAAAAATGGAAATCTTGCATGCATATTAGCCAGATCAATGGAACTATGTGATCTCCATGATACTTCGGTTAAATAAAACAGACGTGCTGTGATATTCAGCAGGCAGCACAGATGTCTGTATCACTTTCATTATACTTATACAGTAAACAATGTAAGGGGCTCTTTTCTCAATAAACACATTATCCATACATTCCAGCCAGGCATATATTGACACAAAACATTCTGCCTCCAATTTTTTAAAAAAACTAATTTATTTTCCCATTGAACATAATTCTATAGAACTGGTACATTCATGGATAATAAATCCTATTCAGTTGCCTAGCATAAGGGCCATTTTATTTTTAGAAGCAGTAAAAAGACAAGAAAGAACAGATGGAGTAGAAATCCCAAAGAACTGTTATTTTGCATCTGCTCTAAACCAACAAAGAAGAACCAGGAAATACTAGCAATTGGGTCACAAGTCAAAGCAACAATTTAGAGGAATTCTTTCCATCGGTGCAGTCACATATAGACACAGTATAAAATGCACACATTTTCTTCAAATAGTTGACCACCAAGAGTACCTGAGAGTTAAAACAATATTTTTAGAGGTTACATTTTAAATATAATTTACCTGAATCAGTTCCTTGGCAGTATATACAAGGAACATAAAATACAGGCCATTCCAGGATGGCCTCAACTGGTTAGTTGTTTCATAGGCATTTGAAATACTTGAATATTTAAAAGATAAATATTTGAAATAAAGCCAGTCTATACAAGAACCAAAACATATTGGTTAATATATGATTTGTGGAATAAAGACCTGGAATGTCTAAAGCTTGGAAAATCAATGGGCCCAAATTTTACTAAACATCAAATTGTAGCAATGTTATTATAGGCATTGGTCGGCATTTTTGACATTTTTTTGTAAAAGGGTTACAGAGTTCAGCTTAAGATACACAAATATTTTCTAGATGATTCACAGAAATAAATGCATCAACTTAAAAGACCACTATAAACAATAGTTGAATTCTGTTATAAATACTTATAACTAGTTCACTAGAAAACAATTTTATGAATAGAGTTCTGAATTGCTAAACTACTTTGGGAGACCAGTGATCTAGTTCACTGCTTTGTTGTCACAATCCAACCAACTACACAAGAAAGCTGCTAGTCTTCCAGCAGATGGCCTTAAGAGCTGTGGTGGCAGAGTGGTTAGAATGCAGTACTGCAGGCTGTCCACTGTCAGGAGTTCAATCCTATCCGGCTCAAGGTTGATTCAGCCTTCCATCCTTCCAAGGTTGGTAAAATGATTCAGATGGTTGGGGGTACTAATTCTGTAAACTGCTTAAGAGAGGGCTGAAAAAGCACTATGAAGTGGTATATTATTGCTATTGCTAAATCACATTAACATCAAGGCTAATAGCCCTATGATTTCCAATAATTAGCTCTTTTTTTGTAGTTAGCCAGCACTACATCTCATGGTAGAAAAAACATAATATAAAGACATAAAATATCATTAAAAGTATAAGAACAATGTTTGAGTCAAAATTTCCTGCAGCAAAATCAGGAGATTAGTTTTCTTACATGAAGCAATGGCAGCTGAAAAAAAGCTGTGACTCTTCTAAGATGTTAAAGTACTGATCTTATAACAAAATGCTAGATGAAATCGATTTCAGAACCAGTGAAACTCCCCGATTTACACCCACAATTGAGCCCAAAATTTACCTTGCTAAGCAAGAGAGTTATCAAGTGAGTTTTGCCCATTCTATGACCTTTCTTGCCCAAGTTATATCTCCTCACGACTGGTTCGTACCCACAGGGAGGGCTTGATGAGGGTCCCATCGACCGCGATGTGTCGACTGGTGACCCCTCGTAAAAGAGCCTTCTCTGTGGCTGGCCCGTCTCTCTGG
>JANHFP010427497.1:0-10240 GCA_032468135.1 Calamaria suluensis
GCAGCCGACTCCATGACTTTTGCAGGCGATGGCTGAGACCAGAAAAGCACACCAAAGCCCAGATGCTGGACCTGGTGATTCTGGACCAGCTCCTGACCCTTCTTCCCCCAGAGATGGAGAGCTGGGTGCGAGAGTGTGGAGCAGAGAGCAGCTCCCAGGCAGTGGCCCTGGCTGAAGGCTTCCTCCTGAGCCAGGCAGAGGAGCAGAAGGAGCAGGTTGAGTTGCAGGTGAGACCAAAGAATAGGGAAAGTGTGTGAATCCTTCACCCTTCTTTCCCAAACTTCTCTGACAATCATAATATGTGGCGATGCCCCACCAATTCTTGTAGGACATTGTTTTCTCACTCGCCCTCACTGATGGATATTGAGGGCTTTGATGTTGTATTCCGAATATAAGAATCCACTTTATATCATGTGATATACATTAATTCTGCTTCTTTTTACCTTCCTCCTATTTGAAGGGCTGCACTGTGGAGATTAGAGATCCTAAGGGAAAGAAGAATCCATCAAATCCCTATCAGGAGCTATTTTTCAGGAAGATCCCTTGGGAAGATCAAAGTCAGGACACCTCAGGAGGTAATCAAAGATCCTTCAATTACCAGAG
Source organism: Calamaria suluensis (assembly GCA_032468135.1). Taxonomy (NCBI): domain Eukaryota; kingdom Metazoa; phylum Chordata; class Lepidosauria; order Squamata; family Calamariidae; genus Calamaria; species Calamaria suluensis. Next base: position 604 of record JANHFP010427497.1, read on the forward strand.
TGATCCCATCTGTCTTACATTCTTCTCTTCTGTACTATACCTCCTTTTATTTTGTTAAATATGCATTTTAAAATTATTTATTCCTTACAGAGAAACAAGGAATGAAGTTTTCTGCTTTTTACAATGGAGCTCAAACAGCAAGTGAACTTCCAAATCAAGTAAGAAAGAGAAAGGTTATTAGATGGAGCAGAATAACAATGTTAATAGTGTTGAGTCAATGGAACTCAGAAACCTGGTTTGTTATGACTTTAAGAGGAAAGCAGAGAGAACCTGTAATTGTAGTAATTATGGGTTTGTGGCTTTAAAAGTAGTAGAGGAGTTGCTCTCGCTGGCTAGCTTTATTTCTAAGGCTATGGTCATCGCTGACTAGCTTTATGTCTAAAGCAATGCACATGGCAGGCTAGCTTTATTTCCCTAAGCTATGCCAAGATGCTGCTGTACGTTTGTTACATGTAATGTACATGTATATTAATGTATAGCTTTTGTAACTGATAACTAAGGAAGCTTATGTATAGCTTGTGTATGCTTTATGTGTCTGAATGAAGACTTGGTTTATTTGAAGTTTGTTCTGTAAATAGTTTGCTCTTAATATACTTATAGTTTTGATACAAACTGTGTTGTGTCTGTTACTCACATCTCAGCAACCATTCTGTGGTGCCAATACCACTGTGAAACCCTCATCATTAACAAATAGTGAACTTGGAGGTCTTCTTGTCCAACCCCTTGCTCAAACAGGAAGCAACACTGCTACCATGCCATTCCTAGTTCTTTTTTCACTAAACTAGACATACATAATTCCAGCAACTGTTCTTTATATGTTTTAGCTCCGTGGACCCTAATCATTTTGGTTGCTCTTCTTTGAGCTCTTTCTAGAGCCTCAATATATTTTTACATTGGGCAACCAACACTGGATACAACATTCTAACTGGTGTATCAAGCCAATAAAAAGTGGTACTAACAATGTGATCTTGATTTTATCCCTCTCTTAATGCAGCCAATGTTTGAGTTGGAGTTTTTCTGGTAACTGTAACAAACTGATGTCTCATATTTAAGTGATTGTCCACTAGGACTCCAAGATCCCTGTTGCACTTTCTACTGTTGAGCCAGAAATCACCTATTCTTTGCCCCTGCATTTGGCTTTTCTTTCCCAAATGTGGAACCTTACATTTCTCAACATTGATTCTCATTTTGTTAAAGATGGCTCAATCTGTCGAACCTTCTATATCTCTGTCTCATCTTCTAGAGTGTTGTTATTCCTGTCAATTTGGTCTTGTCTGCAAATTTGAGGTGTTCCCCTTCTTTCCCCATATCTAAATCATTGATGAAGATATCTTGCAAATCCTTCTGTTCTGTTCTCTTTTCCGTGTTCAGGAGAGTCTTCTGTCCTTTGAGGAGGTGGCTGTGTATTTCACTGAGGAGGAATGGTCTCAGATGGATCCTGACCAGAAAGTGCTGCATTCGGAAGTCATGCTTGAAAACCATACGAACCTGGTCTCTCTGGGTAAGAGTTTTCTAGTCCCTAATCAGAGAGTTCAAGAAGACAGATTATGGTTTGTTTTTTATTTAAAAACCACTAATCAGATACTGTCTCTTGGAAGGGAAAAGGAAAGGATTTGGCCTTCTTGTACTCCAAGGAAGGAAAGAGGACAAGGTCTCTTTGCTTAGATGCTTTTTGTGCCATTTCTTACCTGTATTTTTCTACTTCTATTTGAATTTATCTGTGGAGGCTGAAAAGAATGAGGTGTGCTTTCATGTGTCCTCTGGAGGTCATGTGAGAGGAATGTGTTGTCATTTGTCCTCTGAAACCTCCAAAAATTATGAGGGAGACTAGAACTTTCACGGTCGGGCCATGGAAGAGCATGTAATGCAAGATCACGTGACATCAGTAGCATTACTGATCTCACGTGATCTCGCACTGAAGTAGTTTATGCCTCATTTCACAGAGAACATAGACCTAAACTTCGAGATCACACAAGGTCAGTAATGCAAGATCTCAGGATACTGAACTCACGTGATCTCAGACTTGTTCCTTCTTGGATGTTTCTCCTGATTATTTCCTAACTCAAAAGTGACTGAGTGAAATTTGTAGTTTGATCATTTCCTCTAAACTTGTAATCATTTTCATTTCTCTTTTCCTTTGAAGGTAATAATGGGCAGGAGAATCAAGATTCCTGTGAATTGTTCAAAGTGATCAATGCTAAAGAGAGAAAGGAGAAGTTTGGATTTAGAATGGAATTTGAAAGCCATGACGAAAAACAGTCAGATAATAGGAATCACGAAAGTTCACCTTCCACCTATGCTCCGATGCAAGACTTTCTTGCCCAACAGGAGAAAATAAGGAAAAAATATATTGGGGAAAATGTGAAAACTGTAAACGAACACTATTTAATCCAAAACAAAGGAGAAGACACTATAAGGCAGAACAGAAAAAATTGCAATGGGACATTGATTCTTTCTCTTGGAAATAACTTTACATCTCAAAAAGTGATTCACACAAAAAATGATCCTTATAAATGTTTGGAATCTAGAAAACATTTTAGAACAAGCAGGCAACTTACTTCCCATGAAAGGATACATACCAGGGAGAAACTGTGTTCAGAAGGACCTATAGCCCAGGGAGCCCAGTCCCTCCCAGCAGAAGGGGAGAAACCCTATAAGTGCATGGAGTGTGGAAAGACCTTTTCTCAGAGCAGTGGACTTACTATGCACAAAAAGATCCACACAGGGGAGAAGCCATTTAAATGCATGGAGTGTGGGAAAGCCTTTACTCAAAAAGGTAATCTTATTTCCCATAAGATAATCCACACAGGGCTGAAACCATATAAATGCATGGAGTGCAGAGAAACCTTTACTCAAAAAAGTAGTCTTACTTCCCATCAGACAATTCACACAGGAGAGAAACCATATAAATGCATGGAGTGTGGAAAGACCTTTGCTCAACGCAGGTATCTTGCTTCCCATAAGATGATCCACACAGGGGAAAAGCCATTTAAATGCATGGAGTGTGGAAAGAGCTTTGCTCAAAGAGGTAATCTTATTTCCCATAAGTTGATCCACATAGGGGAAAAGCCATTTAAATGCATGGAGTGTGGTAAGACCTTTATTTATAGCAATGGACTTAGATACCACAAAAAGATCCACACAGGAGAGAAACCATATACATGCATGGAGTGTGGAAAGACATTTGCTCAACGCAGTTATCTTGAGTCCCATAAGATGGTCCACATGGTGGAAAAGCCATTTAAATGCATGGAATGTGGAAAGACCTTTCCTCGAAGAGGTCATCTTATGTCCCATAAGATGATACACACAGGAGAGAAGCCATATAAATGCATGGAGTGTGGGAAGACCTTTGCTAAAAGCACTTATCTTGTTTCCCATAAAAAGATTCACTCAGAAGAAAAGCCATTTAAATGCATGGAGTGTGGAAAGACGTTTACTAAGAGAAATGCTCTTACTTCCCATAAGATGGTCCACACAGGGGAAAAGCCGTATAAATGCTTAGAGTGTGGGAAGACCTTTGCTCAAAGCAGTTATCTTACTTCCCATAAAAAGATCCACTCAAAAGAGAAGCCATTTAAATGCATGGAGTGTGGAAAGACCTTTGCTCAACGCAGTTATCTTGCTTCCCATAAAAAGATCCACACAGGAGAGAAGCCATATAAATGCATGGAATGTGGAAAGACCTTTGCTCAGAATTGTAATCTTACTTCTCACAAAAGGATCCACACTCGGGAGAAAGTTGATAGCAATAGCAATTCCACTTTAGACTTGCATACCACTCCACAAAGCTTTACAGCACTGTCTGAGCAGTCAGCATATTGTCCCCAGAAATCTGGGTCATCATTTTACTGACTTCAACAAGAGCCAGTCAGGATCAAACTCTTGGCTGTGGCCATGTCTATAGATTTTTTTGTGTATGCCTATTGTGCCTTTCCAATCCAAATGAAACAAGATTGAATCCAACAATGTGAAATTTAATGTGGAGTAATGTAAGGGTTTACATCTGGCTGGGAAAAACAGATTACATGAAACTTGGCTCAAATCAGTAACTGAGAGGGACCTTGTGAGTCTGAATGGCTAAGCCAAAAAAGCTAATATAATCCTTGATTTGTATAAACATTAGAGGCATAGAATCAAAATCAGATGAAGTATTTAAACTAATTTATAAAGCCTTAGTAAGACCACACTTGGAATATGGCATCCAGTTTTGGTCATTACGTGAAAAAAGTATTTTTGGACTTTGAAAAAAAAGTTCAAAGAAGAGCAACTAAAATTATTAAAGGCCTGAAGGCTAAAACAGATGAAAAACTGTTGCAGGATTTGCTTTGGCTAGTCTAGAGAAAGGAAGGATTAGGAGTGACATGATAGCAGTGTTACAGGACTTGAGAGGCTGCCACAAAGAAGAGGAGGTCAATTTGTTTTCCAAAGCACCAGAGGGCAGGACAAACAATGCATGTCAGCTAATGAAGGGGAGAAGCAACCAGGAATTTAGAAGAATCTTCCTTACAATGAGGACAATTGACCAGTGGAACAGCTTTCCTTCAGACATTGTGGGTTCTTCATCACTGGATGTTTTTAAGAAGACGCTGGACAGTCACTTGTCTGAAATGGTATAGGACAGTGATGGCTAACCTTTCTGTTGTCATCTGCCGAAAGTGGGCGCAAGCGCATGTGTGCAACCAAATTTGACAGGACATGTCCCTGCCTGCACCCATAATGCAATGTGCTTGCAACCACCCATGTTCTGCCTGCCTTCATACATCATGGGTGCTTCATCAGTGGATGTTTTTAAGATGACATGGGACAGTCACTTGCTTGCAATGATATAGGATAGCAGGGGGCTAGACTAGAAGAGCTCCAAGTTCCCTTCCAGCTGGAGCCTGATCCTGAATCCTGAATCCTTTCTTGTGATTTTTTCCTAAGTATGCAAAAAGTATTTGGCCTGAAAGTGATGTGTGGTTATCAATATTTAAGTGGTGGAGATTCCCAATAATTTTAAGAAACTCCCTCTGATGAGTATATACACTAGAGCAGATTTGCAGTCAGAAACGCAATTAGTCCTGAATCCCTTACTATTGCTTGAACATTTCTTACTTGGCTTACTATCATAAGAGATCCTCAAACTTTTTAAACGGATTCAATTCATGGTCCCTCTTGTGTGTTGGGAGGCTGGACTGGCTGGGTGGGCATGAATAGGTGGTCATGTTTTACTGGGTAGATGTGGTCAATTTAATAGTTCATTAAACAATGCAAACAAATTAAACATTAATTTCTGTTGCTACTGGGAGAGTTTTATTTGCTTTTCTTTGCATGTTGCTCTTTTGGTTGACTTTTTTACTACATTTTTTTGGAAACAACTCTGTTGTTTTGGAGTCTAGTTGTTGACTTAAGGAAAAACAGTTTTGGAGCAATTCTTTTCAGCCCCAAAGTACTTACAATCAAGAAGTCTCTCTCTGTGTGCCTCTTGTCTCTGTCCCTCTCTCTCTTGCCCCCTCTGTCTGACTTCTGGAGGTGGAGTATATGAGAAACTGGTCCTTTTTTGGACTCTTCTGGCAACTGTGCGCCTCATTTTTCACCTTGCCCAGTTCCAGAATGTCTACAGGGCTAAAATGGGCCTGTTTTTGGCTTAAAACGCCAGGGGCATCTGCACACCCCATTTTTCACCTCCCCTTCTGCCAGAAGTATTCAGCAGGCCAAAAATGGCTTATTTTTTCAGCAAGGACAGGCTAAAATGGCCCCGTTTTTCATCTCCCTGGCCTCCAGAACATCTGTGCAGGCAAAATTGTTGCCTTTACCTTCCAGTTCCAGCCCACAGGGCTCTCAAAGGGAAGTGCTGCACTTTGCCCACCGCTGCATTCAGGTTCCTGAGAACTGTCCTGCACATCTACTCTGCTGCAATTCTCTTTGTTGCATTAAAAAAATACTCTAAACTGGGGGTCTCCAACTTTAAACACCTTAAACAATGACAATGGGTATCATTATTATAATCATCATTGTTATTATTTATTGTGCATCTCCCCAAGCAACCAAGACATGCCCTGCACCAACAAGGGCCGGATGAAGCTCCAGCAAAAGTGAGGCAAGAGTGAGGTGCGTGGGGGGGGGGTGTTTCAGCCCTGGATGCTGCTCCATCCCCTGGTCACCCTTACCATCTCACACCAGGTGAAGAGAGGCAAGGCCAGCCAGTGATGGGACAAGGAGCTGCAGCAGAGGACCCAAGGAGCTGCAGGTTGCTGACACCCACACTAAACTGTTTAGACCAGGTTTTCCCGCCTTGGCAACTTTAAAACTTGTGGACTTCAACTCCCAGAATTACTCAGCAAGCAAAGCTGGTTTTAGTTCAGTTTGCTGGCTGAGGAATTCTGGGAGTTGAAGTCCACAAGTCTTAAAATTGCCAAGGTTGGAGACCCCTGCTTTAGACAGCCTATTTCTGCTCTTGCTGGGTTGAAGCTGGTCAACCCCTCCTCCCCCCCCTTTTGCTTACTGAGCGTTCTATATGAAATTGGAGGGAGGAGAAATAGATACAAAGAAAAATCAAAGGTTACCTCCTTTCTTTTTAAATGAATTGTTAACTACTTTTCCGTCGTTTTAGATTTTTTTTGCTCACTGCAGTTAACCCCTTTGTGTGTCATCGTCGACTCCAAATGTGGTTGAATCTTCTGTTGCGTTCGGCCCAGCAACAAGAGGAGACAGAGGAGCTCCTGGTTGGCTGGTCTGCGCGGCACAAAAACGGCGGGAAAGAATTGTCTACTGATTGGCCAGTCGCTTGACAGTTCGGCTACATAAGAGCTGTCGACAGGAAAAAAGCCGGCCAGCTGGCGTGTGGTTACCTCAGAGCGGGTCTACCGTTAGCTTGTTACTGTTGGCAATAAAGTCTTGTTTTTAACTTGTTAGTCCTGTTCGGCCTCCGTCCTTATTTGCCCTGTTCTACAAAAAGAATGTTCATTTTCTCTTTTTATTAATGGAAGAGAATGGAGGGGTCTCCTGCCCTTTCTCCTCTCCCCCCTTTCGCTGTGAGGCTGAGGGGATTATTTGAAAAGGGCTGCTGCATATACTGAATTAGAGAGAAAAGAAAATCATCTTCCTTCCTGTGTCCCATCTGCCTCCCCTTCAGGCGGGAGTTCCCAACACCCGCAGGACATAAGCTGTCTTTCCCACAGAGGCTCTTGGTCCTCCTGACCGCCCGGCCGTTTCTGACAGGATTTGGGGCCCTTTGAGGCCTCCCACAATCTCCGCTGAGCCTTCAGGGCGGCTGTTCTTGAGAGAGGCGAGGAGGAAGGTGGAGAAATTGCTGCCTCTAGAAACCACGAAGCTTTTCTTGGACAGGGAAGCACTGAGAGGGGCCCTTCCCTCCTACTTCCAAACCCATCACCAAGCCCTCTCCGTTCTCCTCAGACGCGCTCCTCTTTCGTGTCCTTTCTAAAATCCTGGCACTTTGCCCCTATTCCACCAGAGGGGGCGCTCGGACAAGAGAAGGCAACGACTGCGCTTCCCCAAAGGGCGAACGTCAAGGCTGACTTTGCAATTGACATCACAAACGCTGGCCGCTCTAGGACAACGCACTCGCTCTCCTTACGCCTTGGGGCTCCCCGCAGGAGGCTAAGGGGCTGTTGGAGAGTCTGGCGGAGGGACATCAAGACGTGACCCGGGTGAGTTACAGCCTCTTTCCGGGGAAAGGGAGCCGCGACCGGCCTTCCTCCGGCTTCAACCCCGGGTCCCATGCTCCCCAGCCGCCTTCTCTATAGGAGGAGTCCGAGGGGGCGAACAGGAGAGGAGGCAGGATTCGCACCAGGCTCCCCGAGGGCCCGATCCTGTCTCCGGAGGGCGAGAGAAGCGGGGCGGCCTCTCCAGCTGCCTCCTGCCCGGCTCTCCTCGGGGGGACCTGTGACCTGTGCTGGGATGAGCCTCTCGGGGCTCCGGGCAGGTTGGGTGAAGGTCGCCCAGAGGCTGAATCCCACATTCTCCTTCTTGGCCTTTGTTTTCCTTCCCATCTCAGGGACAGAAACTGGGAGCCTTTTAGGATCCTTGCAAGGCGGAATCATCTCTTGGGTAAAGAAAGAAACTGCTGTGGCCAGTCCTGCAATGATAGAGAAACCGTCCTATGAATGAGAGAGATCCACGAGGTTCCTGGGACTCATTTGGAGTTGCTTTGCAGGACAGAGAAAAAATGGAGACAAAACTTTTAGCAAGTGAAGCCGCTCCCGAAGGCCCTTGTGCTGTTTGGCCTAGGAACTGTTGGGGGATCGGGATAACAAGCGGGCAGGAGATCCTGGAGGAGGAAACCATCCTCCCTTCACAAGTTCAGCCCTGCAACTTCAGGACCATCCAATACCAGGAGACTGAGGGTCCCCGAGGACTTTGCGGCCAACTCCATGACTTTTCCAGGCGATGGCTGAGACCAGGAAAGCACACCAAAGCCCAGATGCTGGACCTGGTGGTTCTGGAGCATCTCCTGGCCCTCCTCCCCCCAGAGATGGAGGGCTGGGTGCGGGAGTGTGGAGCGGAGAGCAGCTCCCAGGGGGTGGCCCTGGCTGAAGGCTTCCTCCTGAGCCAGGCAGAGGAGCAGAAGGAGAAGATGGAGTTGCAGGTGAGGCACTTTAGGGAGCCCAGAAGGAAATAGGGGATATGTTTGAATACTTCACCCTCCTTCCCAAACTTCTCTGGTATCCATAATAGGTGGCGATGCCCCACCAATTCTCGTTGGACATTGTTCCGTTGCTTTTTCATTCGCCCTCACTGATGCATATTTGGGCTTTGAGGTTGTGTTCCGAATAGAAGAATCCACTTTATGTGACATACATTAAATCTGCTTCTTTTTTCTTTCCTTGTATTTGCACTGTGAAGATCAGAGATCCTGCTGGAAAGAAGAATCCATCAAATCCCCCTCAGAAGCTATTTTTCAGGAGGATCCCTAGGGAAGATCAAAGTCAGAACACCAGAGGAGGTAATGCAGGATCTTCCGATTTCCCTGATCCCATCTGTCTTACCTGCTTCTCTTCTGTAGTATACTTCCTCTTACTTTGTTAAATATGAATTTTGAAATTATCTATTCCTTATAGAGCAACAAAGCATGAAGCTTTCTGGTTTTTATGATGCAGCGAAAACAGTGGTTGAACTTCCAAATCAAGTAAGAATGGGAAAGTTTATTAGATTTGTATTGTTCTTTCCTTCAGGGAGTAAAGTGGGTGTGCAGAGTGCTTCTATTTCCCTCCTTTTTGGACTGGATTATTTTTGTGTTCTGATGTGGCATGGAAAGCATAATAGCAGATTCAGGTTGCTGTCAGGCAGCTTAGCCTCCTCTATGGACTATTACTGGGACACAATGGTTTGTCATTTCTACCCTCTGATTCTGTTTAGGAAGTGTTTTTTTTTTTAATCACTGGTTAACTGGTTCTGCTAGGTAGACTTCCAAGTATGAGTTTACAAGAAGTAAGTTTTTAAAAGTTCTTCAAGAGATAGGAATGACTGCTAGAGTTCCAGTCTTTTTGTAATTCTTTGACTTGCAATTCTGCAAGGATAAAGCAAAATGATTAAATGTTCACATTATTACTATTATTATTTATTAAATTTCTATACCGCCCCTCTCCTCGCGGACTCGGGGCGGTGCACAGCCATAACCATAAAACATACAGTT
>JANHFP010427519.1:0-10238 GCA_032468135.1 Calamaria suluensis
GACACCATTGGGGGGGGGGGAAGGGGAGAATTTTTAGAATGCAAAAAGCCGCTGCTTCTTCGCAACAGCCGAGGACGGAAGAGGCGGCAGCGGTCGCTCGAGTCTAATCATCCGAAAAGAGGGGGGGGGACGCTGGAGGGCCTGGCTCCTCTCGTCTCTTCGGCCCCTGGAAGGTTGCGCGGGCTTGGCTAGGCGGAGGCTCAGCTAAAGAAAGGGAAGCACAGCAAAGAAGCGGGCTGAGGAGCAGCGGCTGTCGCCACCGCGTCTCTCCTCGCTCCTCCTTCTCTTGCTTCCCCACTGCTCCCGGTTCCCGAGTAAGTTGTGTCGGCCCCATTGCAGCTTGAAGGGAACAGCGGTTGGGAGGGTCCCTGCTCTCTTCCCTGCCTCCGCCCTAAGCTTTCCCTAGAAGATGCCGCCACTGCCATCGCCGTGGCTGCTGTAGGGCTCGGTGACTAATTAAGGGCCCTCTCGCGCTGGGCGGAGGGAGGGGAGCAGTGACTGCTTCCGTTTCCTGAGCAAGTTGTCTCGGCCCTGTACAGCAGCCCAGAGATCGTCCTCTCTCCCTCCGCCCAGCGCAAGAGGAGCCTTAATTAGTCACCGAGCCCTACAGCAGCCATGGCGATGGCAGTACCCGGGCAGGTGGACGCTGGCTGCCGAGCAAAAAAAAACAAAAAAACCCAGAAAAAAAACGGGGGAAAAAAATGGAGACCGTCGGCGGGAGGGCCTACAGGATACAGGGAGAGAGCTAAACCCAGAGACAAACCAATATACATTTTATTTGAATAGGCATGAATCATGGTCGAGAATAGTCGTGGGCTGAATGAAGTCAGAAACAAGGACAGATGTTGAAGACAGAGGCAGATATAGAAATGAACATATGGGCAGACCGCGACCCCGTAAAAGTTACATGGAAAGGACAAAGAAAGAAACCAAGATGGGCACTGAATCAAACTATTCTAAAAGACAAGCAGTTCACACAAATGACGGGGGGAGGGGGGGGAAATGGAATCACTGGAGAATATTAAAAAATACATTGTTCTGGCATTCTTCCTACTGCAACAACATTTGAGTAAACAGAACAGACATACAATTTGTACACTCCTTTCCGCTTACTGTAGCTAGTCAAAGCCCATAACTACAGGCAGAACAGAGTAATAACAGAGGAGAGGGAGAAGCAGAGAAAGGAAGAGAAAGAAAGAAAGAGGAGGAAGGGAGAGGGAAAAGAAAGGAGACAAAGGAAAAGAGAAAGGAAGGAAGGAGGAGCAAAGGAAAGAGAAAAGAAAGGTAAAGAGACAAAGGAAAAAAAGAGAGAGAAGGTTACCTGTATTTTTGCAACCACTGCAAATCCTACAGGTATTTTTGTCATCAATTTAAGAATTGTAATTATTTTGTATTGGTGGCTTTATTATTCTAAAATGAAACTTTTTTTAGGTGCCCTGTTTGACATGGCTATGAGGAAGCAGCGAAGAAAAACGGAAGACGAAAACCGTGAATTTAAAGCTGAATGGACCGAGACTTTCACATTTACTCAAAATTTAGATGGCCTTCTGACCTGTCTCATTTGTCAAGAAAAATTGGCGCATAACAAGAAATCAAATTTGGAAAGACACTTCACAACTAAACACTTGTCATTTAGCATTAAATATCCTGTCGGTGATGCAAGGAAGAAAGCAGTTGAGGAACTTCAGAAGAACAAAGCAAAATCAAGTTCTGTATTTAATTACTGGATGCAATCTTACTGGATGCAACTGGATGCAATGTTAATATTGAAAGTTTTGTGGTTAGTCAAGAGATTACCAAGAGAGGAAAACCATACACTGATGGTGAATACATAAAAAGTTTCTTTATAAACGCATCTGAAGAGCTGTTTCGTGATTTTAAAAACAAAGCAGATATTCTAAAAAAAATTAAAGAGTTACCATTGTCTGCTAAAACAGTGAAAGATAGAACAGTCAAAATGTCTTCAAATATAACCAACCAGCAAGGCAAAGATCTTAAATTGGTTTCAGCTTTATCAATAGCAGTTGACGAGTCTTGTGACATAAATGATACAGCACAAGTTTCACTTTTTGTACGGTTTATTTCATCTACAGGTCCTAAAGAAGAACTTTTAGGGTTATTGCCAGTCAAAGGTCAAACACGTGGAGAGGATATAGCAAATGTTGTAATTGAGTGTATTGAAAAGCATCATATTCCACTTGATAAAATTGTCTCAATTTCAACAGATGGGGCAAAAAGTATGACCAGCGTAAGAAAGGGGTTTGTTGCTATTTTGAAAGAAAAAAATTAAGTAAATTGAGAAATTGTCTTATTGATGAGAACCTGGAATCATGCTTAAAATTAAAAACAACATACAATCCTGATTTACCCAAACTTTCCAAGGAGATTCAAGGCCATTGTTCGCATTCGTGTTTGTCAGTCATTGCCATGCTTTAATTTTATGGATATTGTAAGGTAAATTGTAAGGAATTTAATTTTATCAATAAATATCATTATTAAGTATGATATCAAGTTTTATTCAATGTACCTATAGTTTAACTAAGACTAAAAACTTTAAGTACAATTTATTAAGTTAATTTTAGGGAACATTGTGGAGTGAAAGAAAATGTAGTATCAGGGATCAAAGAAAGAAATAAGAGAGACAAAAGAAAGGGAGAGACAAGAAAGTCATGTGACATCCAAGCCACGCCCCCACACAGTCATGTGACCAAGCCACACCCATAAAATAAGCCACGCCCACAGAGCTGGCTCTCAAAAGAAATTTCAATCGTTGTACTGTTGGTATTTGGCTCTTGTGACTGACACCTGACCCTGGAGGGGGCACAAACTGTCCTGAACAGTCAGGCAGGGGTTTTGGGGGTTAATGGGGGTTGGGGAGCAGTGTGGACTGCCAGATTGGCACCTCAACCCATTTGGGGTCCCCCCTCCCCTCCAGGCCCACTTCAATGGGAACCCAGAATGCTTGTCTGTTTTTTTAGGTCAAGCAACTGCTGATATTGATACTTATGGGGAATTATAGCTGGTTATTGAAAAAGAGTCTCTACGGGTTATGACAATCGGGTTATGAATGGAACCATTGTTCAGTTTAAAAAGTAGGTAATCTAGGTTTTAATCCTAGTAAGGCTGATCCATGTTTGTTCAGGAAGGAATGTGATGGTCAGATAGCGTTATTGTTGCTATTTACAGACAACATAGCTATTATTACTAAAACTAAACACGAAGCTGAGGATATGATAGCAAGACTTAAAACCAAATTCCGTATTAGGGATTTAGGGGAGACAAAGAAGTATTTAGGTTTACATATTACAAAAACCAATAAAGGTTTTAAAGTTTCTCAGGAGGACAAGATCCAGAAATTGCTTGTGCATTTTCATATGGACATGTGTAAAGAAATAAATACACCAGTGAGTACTGATTTCATCAATTCCAACCATAAAGATGCAGAATAGTAGCATAAAATGGGCTCAGGTGTTTGCCTCATTAATGAAGGATAGCAAAGAAGGAGACAGGAACCATAGTTCAGCACTAAAAAGCTGACTTCCAAGTTCAGTTGGAAAAAACACTTGGTTGTGAAAGAATTCTTCTAAACCTTCTCAGTGAAACCCACAAAAAACAGCTTCAGAGGCCGAAGAAGAAGCAGCAGTATTGACGGAACGCAGGGGTGGAGTTTGAGGGTCCTTATCCTGCTGCTGGTATTGAAGACCCCTTTTGCGAGAAGATTCCTTTTCACAGGAAGCAGAACAATAAAGTAGGAAAGTGAGAAAGTGGCTATCACATATTTAATATTTAAAGTATGTGAGATTAAGAGGGAAAACCTCACTTCCGGCATGGGAAGAAGGGACCGCTGGATTGCGGACAACTCCATTGTCCCTTGATTCTATCTGTACTCAGCTGGAGGCTGGGAGTCACGTAGCGCTCTCTTAGACTCACCCTGTGCCGAAATTCTGTGCAGTAATAAAGGCATTGCAAGTCAGCTGGTGTGAGGCACCCTACGTCCATGTCCGTAGCTCAGAGCTCGACTAGAACCCTACCCTGTAGTAGAAAGCTGGCTCTCCGGGGAAGTCCACACCTTGACCAAGAAGCCAGCAGAGGGATCCAGGGTGAGACACCAAGAGGTGGAGGGTCTGGCATCACCGGCAGAAGAGGGGGGAGCGGGGTGGTGGTGGGAAGACCCCCTACGACAGTGAGGGCGAGGGGGAAGGAGCTCCAATGGGGAGTCCGTACACGCCTTCATCATTCCCACAAGCCTCATGGCCCTGTGATTGGGGTTCTGATGTCTACCTAATGGCACATCTGCTAGCACAGACTTCAGACCATCCTCTAAATGACAAAAAGGTTATAGGGAGATATGTATAATTGTGGCAAAGGTTTCTATTGTGGGGAGAATTTTTATAATTGAGGAAAAAATTACGATTCAGATTAGATTTATTGTTGCTGCCTCTGATCCTCCTTTTGATCCATAACATGATCAAAATGTTTATCAATAACGTATGTTCCATGCAAAGTCATTACAGCGTTGTGAAGGTTGCTGAACTTTACGGATAATTAGTCATCAGGCTAAACTAACTCCATCTTTTGTATACTATCTGCATCTTTGGTAGAGATGGAGAAGAGTTTTTGTTTCAGAACTGGATTAGGAATCCTTAGGTTATCGGAAGATATTCTCCTGCAGATGGACTTTATTCGTATAGCAAAGTTTCTATCAAAGCTACCAGAAGATACCATGTCAGAAAATCTCTTCTCATGCATTCCACCCATTAAGATGCAGAATAGTAACATAAAATGGGCTCAGGTGTTTGCCTCATTAATGAAGGAGAGCAAAGAAGGAGACAGGAACCATAGTCCAGCACTAAAAAGCTGACTTCCAAGTTCATTTGGAAAAAACACTTGGTCGTGAAAGAACCACTGTGAAAACTACTAAAAGCAGCTTCAGAGGCTAAAGAAGCAGCAGTATTGACCGAACGCAGTGGACTTTAGCCAAAGAAAACAAGATGACAAGATTCTTCGGGCAGAGAAGAAGAGAGAGTTTGATGGTCTTTATCCTTAAAGACTTCTTTTGCGAGAAGATTCCTTTTCACAGGAAGCAGAACAATAAAGTAGGAAAGTGAGAAAGTGGCTATCACAAGGAGGATGGTGGCAGGCTGGTTACGCAGAGGTTGCCTATCACTTGGCACATCAGAGGTTCTTTCCAAGACAGAACCCATCAGGCACAGCCTGTCAACGTATGAGAACTCAAGGATGATGCCAAAGGGCCCGACCAAGCTCAAGAGGAAGGGAAACTACTGGACTGGACGTGTGGACCTCACTGCCCTGGAAGGAACATTGTTTTGGCATTCTTCCTACTGCAACAATGTTTGAGTAAACGGGACGGGCATACAATCTGTATACTCCTTTCTGTTTATGGTAGCTATTCAAAGTCCATAACTACAGCAGACCAGAGTAATGATTTGAGTTTTGGGAATAACCTTATGGAATAAGGGACTCTGACATAATGTAATATTTGGCCTTAATGTAGCCATGAAACAAAGCACTCAGCCTCCATGCTGCTGTTAGAATGGACTCCAGATGTTGGGGTTCTGATGTCCATGTTGAGTATTGAAACACTCTATGTTGGCTTTCTTTATTTGAACAGTCCACATTGCAGCACATCTACACTCACAGATTTCAGATCAAATTATAGAGAAATCTATACAATTGTGACCAAGATAATTCTGTTGTAATGCACAAGCTTGTGCAAATGGTACGCAGAAACACTTAAGGATGACTGGGCCTGTGGCTCAACAACATGGTTTTTAGAGAGTCTGAAAAACTGGGTAGCAAAAACAAAGAATTGAGCAAAAGTTTACCAAGTCTGCCCAGAGAAAGGGAATTCTTGCCATTCATAGAATGGATGTTAAAAAGTTTTCAAACCTTTACAGTTCACCAATCATGAACAAGTCCAAATTTTGTCAGGGGCCACTCCCTTGGACCATGAAGACTTTGATCTGGATGCAATGCAAGTGGTGGATGCCCCCCAGAGATGGCCCAGTCAACTGGAGCAAGAGACTCAGTTCCGTCTCAAAACAAGACTGTTGTCAGCTGCCACCTTGTGCTTCTCTTGTGGCCTATCAGCCACCGGCCCCTCCAGCAGCTGAATCAGAGGAGAAGGCAGCATGGGAGCCAGGGGCAGCATCAGGGAAATCTGAACGCTCCGACAGGGAAGAGGGAATGGAGCTGGCAGAGAGAGAGAGAGAGAGGCGGAGCCTGAGCTGTCTGTCAGCCCTCAGATGGAGCGTGAACAGCCCCCAGGTCTGGAGGTGGCTGATGAGGAGGAGGAGGAACAGCTGGGTCCAGTGCCTGACACACAGATGCACGAAAGGCAGAGGAGAGGAGAGCAGTGGAAATCTATGGGCCGGTCCTTGGGATGGAAGATCTACTGCTGCTAGCGAAGCCCCACAGTAGCTCTGTGGATGAAAGGCAGGGGGCGGAGATGAATAGGTCCCTACTATGTGGCAACAGTCTGCCATGAACTGTGGGGAGGAGGAATGAAGAGGGGAATTGTGGGAAAATGAACGTACTTGCTATATGCCCCCGAGATGCTGCTTCAAGGTCACCCGGTTGGAAGGAGGAGGGAGCTCTTGGATGGTTAGCACAACATTTGGCCTGAACCCGATTCCGGTGACACTGTGGGAGGGGGCCGTGAGAGATACGAGGGCCATGAGTTGAGGGTGATGGGTTAAGGGAGGGAAAAGAGTAACTTAGGGATTTTAACCCATGATTCTCAGTTCTGGCTTCGCAAAACTGCAATACTTTTGATCTTCCATAAGCCATACCTTTCTCAAAACAATGGCGCTGAGGGTCATTGTTATTTAGGAGTGGCAGATCTAACAGCTGTTGTCTCATCTGTTTATGCTCAACAAAACAAGCCATCCATAAGCCTGGGAATAATTGGCCTGCTCAGCAGTTGAGGCACCTTGTCGGCAAGCGAACGTCAACCTCCAAGCCCCAACTTGGTTGAGTCCCAGGTTGACCCATTGTCGAGATCCATCCCGCTCAACAGCTTCTGTGGTGGTGGGGAGACACGAGGTGTGGTGAAGGTTGGCTACGTGGAGGGTGTGCATGGGGAGCTTTGCGTCGGGATGATCAGCTGTGGCGACCCAGGATGATGTCAGAGGAAGGGGTGGTCCCTCCCCGTGTCGAATGATTGCTGATCCTGGCTGAGATGATGCTGGAGGTGGGGATTCATTGATGAGCACATCAGTCTAAGCTGGACAGCGGGGCAGTTAAGCAGTGCTGCCTTTGATCGTGCTAATGTTTGGGCTATATTTTACTTTGATGAATCACATTAATAAAGCTAACTTTTGTATACATTAAAAACCTGGTTTTATTGATCGGCTGAGTGTCGAAGGAATCCAACACCCTTTATCCCACCAACAACCATTCAATCCCCCCCAATGTCCTCATTTCCAACATGAGTTCCATCACGTCCAATAGAACTGGACTTCCACCCGAAGAAGACCTCCACACCTATCCTGAAGCAACACCTGGCCAAAGCAACACCGTGGACACCATAGGATGCAGTTTCCCAGCATCCATCAACCAGGGTCAACAGGGAGAAAGGACCATTGCCAGAGGCCCACTTTCATCCAGCCCCAGAAAACCTCTCACCACTCTCAGTGCACACATGCATGATCTTCAGCAACAAGTTGCAGTCCCAACAGGTAAACAACAACCAGTTTCTTCACAGTAATTGCCGACGCAGCAACAAAGGCAAACCCTCTCTGTAGTCATCACGGAGACAATCACAAACACAACCATTATTCCTTGAGAGGAAAGTAGGAAGTGACCGTTTGAGGGTCTCCAACACCACGATTAACGCACTTAGGCCCAGCCAGACTGGCGGAAATATACCCGAATGTACATCCTAAATGCTGGAAGTGCAAGGAGCCTCAGGGCAGGTACTACCATTGTTGGTGGTCGTGCCCTGAGCTACAAAAATACTGGAAGAAGATCAGAGATTGGCTAAATCAAATTACACAAAAAACAACAACATTGGACTAAAACCAGAATTGTTTCTCCTGGGTTTCTCACAAGATAACGATGCAAAACCAATAATGTATTTAATATGTCATATAACAACGGCGGCAAGAATTATTCTAGCACAAAAACGGGAGCAGAACACCATCCCGACAGACGAAGAGATTATCCAGGAAACACTGGAATGTGCGGAAACAGACAGGCTCACCCTAATATTAAATGGCAAAAAAGACTCACCATACCATGACACATGGAATAATTATTATAAATGGCTAAAGAACAGGACATGAAATAAATAAGGCACAATAAAGACTGTGAATAAAACATATAAAGAAGGCCAGGGAGGGGGACTTGCTTATTTGACCCTCCCTGGCTAAATAAATACTATCGCTGTGATGCCATCCTGCTGGTTTCCTGTCTGGTTGGAGGACCCCACCTGGACTTAATATAGAAAAGATCAACCCCACACTTAGAACAAGACTATGTTACTCTCCTGGAACTTTACGGACCCTAGGGGATGCCCCCCCTTCCCTAGGTTGGCCCCTGGCCCTTGCCCCACACACCCTCGATGAAGGACACAAGGTCAAGAGAGTGGTGTGGGGGCAGAAGGGGAATAAGGGAAATTTGAAAGGGCAAAAATATGAACTAAGAAAATTTTTAATGAAATTCTTAAAGGGGTTAGGGAGGGATGGTCTGGGGGGAGACCTAATTAAGGGGAGGGGGAAAAAGACCAGCGGCGGAGAAGAGGAAGACCAGTGCAGACGTCCAGAGGGTTCGGAGTCCTGCAAGGGAGACTTCTCTATATTAAGTAATATTGAACAAACTGGCCTACAGTTTTTAATTGTCTACTGTTGGTACTGTCTAACAGACTGATTTTATACAAAGGCTGTAAAAGAACTTGGATCTACTAAATGAAATGAATGGATTCCTTCCCAGGCAAGATTAAGAGCAAGTAGAAGAAAATCTGTGAACTCAACCCCATCATTTCTTTAATGAACCTTTACTTTTGAGTGCTAAATTTAAAATTATATCTGCATCCACATTTATATATTACAGATATATTATTAAAGTATTAGATTATGAACATTGCATATCAAGCATATTTTAATATTAGAAAAGATAATTGTATGTGTTCAAGAGAGATAGGATATATCCTTCAGGATCATATTTTCTATCTATAGATTGTCTTGATTCTTTTTTAAAAAGTTTATGCAGTAATGAGTTACCTGATTTATGTGGACCCAATCTGATTCAGTCAGAATATCGGCAATACAGTGTAGCTTAGGCTTAAAATATCTGTCAACCACTGTACGTCTAGGGGTAATTAAAATTAGGAACAGAGGACAAAATGTTCTTTGAAACCATGTTAAATAATCATATGTCTTGAAAAATACATTTTTTATAAAGCGCACAAAGTATTCCTGAGTCATATCACACAAAATATCTTACATGATTGCTCATCTTGATAGCTTGACTTTGCTGAACTTTCAGAAATATTAGCAGCATCTTCTGTAGGGTTTCCTCTTTGCCATGATGCCAAGGAGTATGACTCTGATTGATCAGAACAAGTCATTTCCAAAATTTCACATAAAGCATGACAAAGAAGATCTTTCTGCTCTTCCTCTGAAATATTCAGTCAGAACAAACAGAGTTTTTGATCAGGAACTTGCATGCAAAACATGTAGCAGCATTCTTTATACAATCTAATACTGAATCTATCCTCAAATCCCAGCAGGTTTAAGGCAGTTTAGGAAAAGAAATGACAATCAATGACTTTGACTTTCATCCATTTCTTGGGAATTATCCAATACTTTGTCAGTTCAGATTTCTAAGGTGTTCAAAATATTGGGCATGACAAAAAAGTATTTGGGAATTAAGTGTTCTCTTCCTGGCTCGTTATCTCCTACAGTTATACTACTCTTGTTGGCTCAGTTGACACATAAATCTAGTTCAGAGCAATAGGAATAAACCTTGGTGTATATCTCAGTCTATTTCATCTTTCTCAAGTATACTCAAGAAGAAAGGTGATTAAGATAAATAAGTAAGGGTATATCGATTTGGGTAGACTGATCCTAACTATAGTTAGTACTTTATATATCTTGTGTGTGTTTGTGCATGCGTGTATATGGCCATAGCAAGATACATCAGACAAGCCATGTCCACACCAGCTCTGCAAAGGCAAAAAATGTCACAATACATCATGTGTCACGTGAAGCAATCGA
>JANHFP010427548.1:0-10236 GCA_032468135.1 Calamaria suluensis
TGCTCTTTAGAAGGCCAAATCCTGAAGATGAAACTCAAATTCTTTGGCCACCTAATGAGAAGGAAGGACTCACTGGAAAAGAATGTAATGCTGGGGAAGATTGAGGGCCAAAGAATAAGGGGATGACAGAGAATGAGGTGGCTGGATGGAGTCACTGAAGCAGTAGGCGTGAGTTTGGGTTGACTGCAGAGGATGGTGGAGGACAAGAAGGTCTGGAGGAACGTTGTCCATGGGGTCGCGATGGGTCGGAAATGACTTCGCAGCTAACAACAACAACAACATTTCCTCTTGGCCACCAAGCATTGTTGCTGTTGGCTTTGTCTTTTTCCTTGTCTTCCTGCTCTGAAATACTTTCCATCTTTTTCCATTGAGAAATATCCATTTCAAATTCTACATTAATATGGAAGTGGTGGTTCTGTGCTCAACCCAGTTTGTGCACTGGATGTTTGCATGGCCTTACTTACATTCCAATGTAGTTTATTTCTCAGTTTTAGGCAACTATACCTTGTTTGTTTTTTCAAATCTAATGAATATGGGATTCAGTGGACAATTATATAGGTAGCAATTTTGACCGCTTGATGAAATTTTGGGGGGAGGGGTTATTATTTATTATCAACCACACAGTGCTTATTTTCAAGTGTAGCCTTTTAAATATAGAATGGCAGTTAATTTTTTTAAAAAAGCACATGCACATTTTTCTAAAACAGCCTGGAATATGGAAAGTGTTACGTATTGACAGCTAGTCTCCACCAAGGTCTTCCACTTTGGCAGGAACTACCAAACAAATCTGATTGGCTGACACTGCCTGACAGCCCTCTATAAAAGGGCCATTAAAATAAATGTACCTATTGACTTCAGTGAGATTTATTTATTTATTTTGTTTTAAAGCAAATCCATTTTATGGAGCTATGTGTGACATCACTTTTAAACTCCATAAAAGAGTTTAAAAATACAGGGGAGACTACTATTTTCCTGTATATTTTTCCTGCATATATTTACTGTATGTATTTGTGTGCAAACCAATAGCAATAAGCCAATCCTTTTCCTTGCACAGAACCGAGCAACTAAAATGCATAGCTAAAACACTGTGTGGGATTCTATAGCCTAGTAGTTTATCAGTTCATATCCCTGCATTATCTTCTTTATTTGCAGAAATTGTAAAGAGTCCCTATAAAAGGGTTTACTTTTTAAAACTAATATCTAATTATTGTGCAAATGTGTTCAATGGTTTGTAAGTTGTTTTCTGCAGATTTTTTAAAAAAATCTTTAATTATGTGTGGTATATACTATTTTCATTCAAAAAAGTAACAAAGTGGTTTACTTACAAATATTTTCAGATTCAATAAAGTATAACAGTATAGCGGAAATAATGAAAATGCAACTGAATAATTACTGGAGAGGCTGACCAAAGCTCAAATAGGAAATAAAAAAGCAGTTTTTTTTAAGTTATGGAATTAAACTGATTATTGTGAAATAAAGTTTAATCTCTATATTTAAACTGACAACAGTCAGCTCCCCCCCTGCCCCCAAGAACATTATAATTCAATATTCAACAAACGTCAATAGCGAATTGAGTAACTTTTCTGTGGGGAGGGTTTAGGTGCTGAATACAAAGTTCTGTGATTGATTGATTGATTGATTGATTGATTATGCTTGTATTGCTGCCCATCTTAAAACCAAATTTGCAACCAAGAAAAGCAATATCTACAGCTATAAATGCAAAAAGGACAACAAAACCAAAACCTGAAAAACCTGGCACCACAACTACCCCTTCCTTGATGAACCCACAGCATTAGCTGCTGCGACCTCAAACTATGTCAGTATTTGCGGGGGGGAAAAGCAGTTTTTAAGTGCTTTCCTGAAGTGGAAAAAAAAGGGGGCGGCTTATCAGATATCCAGGGGAAAAGTGATCCATGATGCAGGGGCTGCAACATGAAAGGAACATTTCTGAGGACTCGTGTGGTAGCAATGTTTAAGGGAAAGGATCTGGAGCATGTCTACCCTATCATATGCTTTAGTGGGATGGGCAGATAGCCTCAGAGAGATAATTTGGTCCTATGCCATTAAAGGTGATAAACCTTGAATCGTACCCCAAAAGAAACGGTGAGCCACAGGGCAACAGGGTGTAATAAAGGGGAACCTAGGAATCTCCAATGTGGCGCATTCTGGACCAGTGTAACTTCAAAGTGCTTTCAAAGGTAACCCCAATTAGAATGCTTTGCAGTAATCCAAATGGCTTCCCAGTCCGGAAAAGGACACAATTGGGATGAACTAAGGAGTCCTTTGAAGGTTGTCCGGTTCGTATATTTTGGCTCTCCAAAAGGACCTGAAGACTTGGCTCTGCCAACTGGGTTGGGGTCTCAATGGGGCTGCATCATTCTGGAGGTGATTAACGGATTAGATAAGACTTTACCTCCTTCCCATGAGCATCTTGTTACTGTTCTTACAATCTTTGTCAATTTTAAACTAATTTAATGTTACTATTTAATGTTTTTTTTAATGTTTTCTAATGAGCTGCCTAGCATCACTTCCGGGTGACATGGGCAGTATACAGTACAAGTTGAATAAATAAATGTATTCTTGAATGCTAATTTACAGTAAAAACCTGTTGGAGGACTTTTAGGTTTATTTGAAAAACAAAGCAAATCTTTTTAGCCTAAAATTGTTTTGTTTTGTTCTGTTTTAGTCAAATATAATTTCAAAAGTACTATCTTCCAAATTATACTTTATGTGGCATGACAGAAGTACCTAATTTCTAAGTTAGCCAAATGAGAAGTACACAAATCAAAGTCTCCCTTAACAAAAGGATGAGAAGTGAAAGGCAGAACATTCTCTTTTAACTTCAATTGCTTTCAATTACATGTGCGATTTTGTTACATTATTTATTACTTAGTCTGCATTATTTATATTTCTTTGATTTCTCCTGAAGTAACATCCCAAAGGCAGAATAGATTCAATGGTGCATCAAGCAAAACTCTGGATGAAAAAGGTTTGTGCATTAATACATTTGCTAAGATAGCAAAAGTGCTTCTTTGATACCACAATTAATACCACAATTAATACCACAATTATTCTGTAAATTCTTTTAGAATACTTTTATCCTTAAGAATATTATGTGACAGTTTCCCCACTTTTCATCATTGATTTAAATGTTAAGTGTTCATAATTAATTTAAAATAAAGTTTTCCTTTTTGGTGCAATTTCCTGGATCAACACTGAATAGAATGCCTCTTGGCTTTATGAAAACATGCATGGGATTGCTTGAAAAGTAAAACTTTGGTTCCACTAATTAATTAGTTTTCAGAAAATATATTTGTCAGAATTGTAAAAGAAAATTAACAGTACATAAAATTGCCCTCTCACATATAATGTACATATACATGCCCTCTTTCCTTATTCTTTTCTGCAGTTCTATTAAATGTATATTGTAGACATAGTAATTTTAAAAGCTTCTATTGTTATATTTACAGTACAATTCCTTTGCTACTGATTTTCATTCCATAGACCAAACGTGCAGTCCTATACTCCAAATTCAATGGGGTACCATGATGATATCCCTTCCTTAGCAAAGGAACACAGATAAAGAACATAAGAAATTGGTTCACCTTGAGGTCAGCCCATTTGTTTCTGTAGTGCTGCATTGCCAGCATTGGCTAGCAATGATTATCCAATCTTTCAACAGAGGTTTATCTGGCTCTAGTTGACAAAGTCAAAGACTGCCGCTTGGTTCTTCAGCATGAAATGCAAGACCAGTGTTTTTCAACTTTAAAATATTTTAAAATATAAAACTCCCAGAATTCAGCAGCCAGCTTAAGGTTGAGAAACACTGTGCTAGGCCATACAGCTATATACAAGCACTCCTCTACTTCCAACAGCTCACTTAGTGACCAGTTGAAGTTACAACAGCACTGAATGACTTATGACAGTTTTTCACATTTATGATCATTGCAGCCTCCCCATGATCATGTGATTTACCTTTTGACAACTGACTCACATTTATGATGGTTGCAGTTTCCTGGGGTCAGCTGAACACCTTTTGCAACCTTCTGACAAGTCAAAGGGGAAACCTAGATCCACTTCACAACTGTGAAGCGATTTAACAAATGCAGTGATTCGCTTAACAATTGTGGCAAGAAAAGTTGTAAAATGGTGCAAAACACACATAACGAATGTCTCACTTAGCAACAGTAAATTTGCTCAGTTGTGGTCATAAGATAAGGACTACCTGTAGTCTACAGATTAATTTATCAGGGCTGCTTAAGTTAGCATATTTTATCTTACTTTTTCTTTGGACAACTGGGATGTTGTCTTGTTTTATTATTATTATTATTATTATTGTTATTGCCAGTAAGTTTTGTTTGAGAATGAAAGATACTACATAATGTCATCTATTCCACTCTACAATGTACTGAAATCAAGATGCTACAACTTTGCTCAAGGACCAGTGGCAAACCTTGCACTGTGCATAAAGGGCCATATTCTATAAATTGGTGGAGCCAGCATCTATTTTCTCCCAAACAATATTTTTTTTAAAAAATCAGTTTTAAAGTCCTTCTGACTTTGAAGGCTAGATGTTGGGAGAAGCACGGGATGCAATACTTTTTTGTATCTGTTATGTAGGTAAATGACAAGAGGCACTTTTATATTAAGAATATACACAATTAAAACCTCAGCTAAGAGTTCCAAAAGAACATCACACATCATCATCTATGAAATATGGTTATTAGCAAGAATGGCAGATTGCCTGTTTCCTTGGCTTTAAATGAGACATCCCATGTGTGTTCAAAATATAGCAACCTCCATGTGTTTTCAGTCTGGACTGTCATTGGAATCAAATCCAATTGTTTCACAGTGCAAGCATTCCAGCAGTCTTATAACAAATGAGCAATGGCAGACAATCCTCAAAAGCACTTTGTATTAAGTCATATTTCTCCAACCTGGTGCCAGTCAGACACAGCATACTAAAATCCTATCCTGGGGAGGCATTTCAACATCGTAAAGTGGATGGGTTTATAGCAGCTCTGCTGTCTTAGTCAAAATACTGCAGGCCAAGGCAGCTCACAAAATATTCTTTTGTCAGCATTACTATGCTGATGCATGAAAAGAACAGCCTCTGATGAATCTCATGCCACATGGCTCACTTCCCTAAGCAAAATAATCTAAACTAACTGCAGGCTCTGCCATATACACACATGCATATCACACCCATAATTTCTAATTTGGATAAGTTGGGAAAGCTGTGTGTCTCAACTTTGGCCAGGTGTGGCTGGATGGGGAATTTGAAGAGTTGAAGACCACACAACTTCAAAATGGCCAAGGTTGAGAAACACTGGTCCAGAGGATTGGGTACTGGAGTGAAAGGTCCAGATTGATATATTCTTTCCTTTACAGCTATAGTGAGACCTTTCTCAATAATTGTTGACTTTGTAAGTTTTTCAGTTGTTAAGGAGTAGCTTCTTCATTAGCTTGGTTTGCTTACTGGATCATTTACTAGTATGCATATGAGGACAGCAAATCATTTTGTCAAGGCCACCCTTCAGATGTGATTCTAATCATATTGTGAAGCTTTGATGATCCAGTTCATGGTTTGCATTGCTCTGATGACTTTTTATGGCATGTTCAATAATGGGAACGCTTTTAACCATCCTCTTTCACTTCCAGTAACTCGCTGTAATAATTATAAACCATTGGAAGAAAGCAGTACAGATATCTCACTTATTTTTAAAAAAAGGTTGAGTGGGGAGAGCCTATTGCTTTGGAAAGAGCTTTGAAAGAGTGCTTCACTCAAAGCACCACTTTTCAAAGTGGAAACCCCTCTTCATAACTTTGCATAATCATATAAAGACAACAAGGTCTTCCTGTTTCCCTGGAACATTTCAAAGACTTCCATTCCTTAAATCTTAGAAACATTTTTGAGCTATCCTGAAAGTATCCTTTTCACTCCTGGCCTCATAATTCAGAGAACATTTCCTGAGGTGACAGCACTCCCTCAGCTACCCAAACCAGGAGCAGCATAAAAAGTCTCATCACTTGAGACTTTCAAGAAAATATTGGACTTGAGTGGGGTCTCCTGTTTGGGTGGGGGGTAGGACTAGATATCCTATAAGGCCCCTTCCAACTCGGTTAATCTGTACATCTGTAAAAAAAAACTGTGGAGAATTGCTGTATAACTGCACTTTCTCTTCATTCCTATGGTTTATATTCTGCCTTTCCTCATAACAATCCTAATGAAGCCATGCACAATTCACAAAATTAGCCTTAAAATTATCCTCTAAGATCCAGTGAAATATTCCTAGGATAATACCATGCAATATATTCTATACTCAGAAGGCCGCGCAAATTAGCAGGCCCCAGCTCAGTCAAGTGACTTCGTTGCCTGTGCCTCAACTCCCACTCCTCTGTAATCGGAACTTGGCATGGGACAGATTGCGGCAGACTCAGGTCAACGATAACAGGTCTTTATTAACAGAAACAACAAGGCAACATGCCGCTCAGAAACTCTCTACCGCTGACAACTTGACAGCTCCTTAAATAGAAGAGCTGTCCAAGTGCTGGACCAATCGTCAGCCTGGGTTATCCCGCTCAGAGGGATACATGTGTCTGGGCCAATCAGGGGCTTCCCGGCTGTTGCTATCCTCGATCGGCCTCTACAGCTGCGCAGACTCAACACAACAGATATCAGAAGCATGTTCATTTGAGAATTATTGAGTTTGCAGGCTTTGCTACACAGACTTGGAGACAAACAAAAAGAGCTTGAAGACGCTTGAGAGGTTTTGAAATGTTTTACGGCTCTAAGTTTACCTGAATGAGATTGCTGTAATAAGTACATGTGAACGATTTTGGTAGTTGATGTGAGGTGCAATATTTAACTATTTACTTTTTCGCTTGGTTCACTTACCACAGTACTGTTGGTGACAGTCCAATATGTGGCCATTCCCGAAGCACAGAAAACCATAGTAAAACAGAAGAAGCACTACAATAAAAAAGACATCAACATAATTCCTTAGTAAGTGCTGCCATTGCTACTTCAAGTACCTTATTTAGTATATGCATGCTCTTAACATACAAATTTTAAGAAATAGAAAGGTTTTTCTTCATAGCCATAACAGAACAAAAATCTAGTTACTGATAAAAAGACAGTATTTCTTCTATTTCCTTCAATTAATTTCAAAACTAGCATACTTAACTGATTTAAATTGAAAGACACCCGAGATGTAATTTTTCTTTTAAGAACAAATGAATTTTTCTGCCTGCCTCTGAGTGAGTGAGTGGGTGTATATTGGGAGCAAGTATGGTTTTGGCTTGAGGTTTCCTTTGTTCTTTTGTCAGGTGGGGCCGAAAGAGAGTGATTAGCTCAGTCACCCAGGAAACCTCCATTTGCTGGAGAGGAAGTTGAATCTGGATCTTCATTGGTGTCAGTCTAACAGTCAAAACTTTCCATCGGTCTTCAGGGTTTTTTTTCTCTATTTTTTATACATTAAAGCAAACAGAAATCTGATAACATAAAAGGACTGTGAGGAACATATGACTAGAACAGTGGTCGTCAAACTTGGCAGCTTTAAAACTTGTGAACTTCAACTCCCAGAATTCTCCAGCCAGCTATGGCTGTTGAAGTCCACAAGTCTTAAAGCTACCAAGTTTGAAGGCCTCTGAACCTCTGGACTTTTCAAATATTTTTTTTTTCTTAGATGTTCATGTATTTGAACAAATATGACAAAAGTGACAGTAATTGTGACAATGAGTTCAAGTTTTAATCAGCTAATGGAAGTGCAGTGGTTATAGCTTTCAACCATGTTGTTCTTAGGGGCTTTCCTATCTATTTCTTCCTCAGAACAATCTTCATTTTTTATTTCAGTGTTTTTGTGCAGGACTCCATTTCAGTGAGTTAGGTCCTGATTTTCTGAATAAAAGAAAGCAGTCACTTTAGTTTCTTGTGATGTACTTGGTTGGTATAATAGATTGGCAAAAAAAATGAACAAAATTATGGGATCGATTGATGGAAAGGCAGGGCAGTTTATTGAATAAATATGAAATTGTTATCTCTATGTAGGGAAACCCAACAGAGAGAAATCCTGCAGACTGCCAAGCTCTTAAAAATCCTTTTCAGAACTTGGCCAGTTTGCTCAGACCAGATTTTGTTTATACAATCAAGTCCATGCATGCAAAAAAGGAAATCCTTTTTTTAAAAAAAAATATGTCTGATTTAAATTTCCATGATAACCAGCTGGAGTCATGAATTGTGAAATCACAGAGATGAAGCAGCCTACTTACTCAACAAAATCACATGCATTACATTGCCAGAATACATTTCAAAATTCCCTTTTCAGCAGCATCCTTGTTAAAGCAACAAAAGCATCACAAAAAACGAAACTAGAAACTTATGCGATATGTAGTTCTCTTATTTAAACTATATAATCAGATGGTGATCTGGAAATCTGACTTGGAATTTTTCTGAATAAATCCTCATTACATCCTTGGGTGGACATATTGCAGGTACCCCTCCCTTTAAGAGATTTGGGGCGATGTGAGAAATGAGGTTCCCACTACCCAATATCCTTTGGACAATCTCCTATCAAAAATCCAGAAAACACTTTTTCTCCTGAACTTCAGGAAGACTTTAAAGGTAAAGGTAAAGGTTTCCCTCGCACATATGTGCAAGTTGTTTCTGACTCTAGGGTGCGGTGCTCATCTCTGTTTCAAAGCTGAACTGCCAGCACTGTCCGAAGACATCTCCGTGGTCATGTGGCCGGCATGACTAAATGCCAAAGGCACATGGAGCACTGTTACCTTCCCACCAAAGGTGGCCCCTGTTTTTTCTACTTGCATTTTTACATGCTTTCGAAACTGCTAGGGTTGGCAGAAGCTGGGACAAGTAGCGGGTGAGTCCAATTCTCCACATTTATCTTTATTAGGATCTAGGCAACTGGCATCACTCATTGCATGCTGCAAACTAAATTCTTCCTGCTTAAACACAGATATATATCCCTTTCTCAAATCAAAACTCTACCCATTGTAGTCACACTCTCCAATCCCAAGTAATACATTGAAACCACACCTAAATATGTCTTAACTCCTGGTTAACAGTAACACCCCTCACATAATTTAACCATTTCACAACTCTTAAAGTGGCAGCTTGAAAACATCTTTGCCATATTGTTTTCAAAGCTGAGAGAGGGTCCTTTTTCAGAAGGTAACTTGACTTTGTTTGTTTTTTCTTCAAAGGCGTTTTGCTTCCTCATCCGGGAAGGCTTCTTCAGTTCTGACTGGATGGTGGGGAGTTGAAGGATTTATATTCCTTGCAGACAGTCAGAAGCTGAAGCTGAGAAGCGAAACGTCTTCAAAAGGAAACAAGAAACTCCAGTTGCCGCTTGGGAAAAAAAGCACCTTTGGGACAACCATGAACTGGATGAATGAGAATCTCTATAGACTTGGGTTTCTATAGTTTTTAACTGTTTTCAGCTGAGCAGGCTCATGAATTTGAAATAGGTGGCCGTATAAATTACAGTAACAAATAGTTGGTCTATTGCGGGGTGCCCAACCTCTCTGGTCTGTGGAGTTTGTTGCCAGCCAGTTTTGGATTTGCTCACTGCTCAGCTTGCACACATTTGTGTGATGTCCTTTTCCCTACCGGAAAGACCTTTTACTCACAAGGAGGCAGCTGGATTCCTGCTCGTGGGGATCGGAAACCCAACAGTTCTGTACCCAACCTCTTGGAAGCTTGGGTACTGCGAAGTGGGAAAGCAGAAGTTGTCTTTTAAGCTTAGGGCAGCAGTTAAAGACATGACAGAACGGAAATCCTTGATTCTAGGCAGAAGGTGGGGGCCGCCACACAGCAATGCTTGAAGGAGTCCTTATTGTACTTTACACTTGGGGGGGGGGGAGACAGATTTTCCTGAAAGTTTTGCTCCTTCGTTTTAGCCTCCTAAGCTGTTTCTCCGTGCAGTTCTGGCTTCCCGGTATTGCAGCTTGTAGATATTTTGAGCAGAGATATCAGTCTGTACACAGCCTTCATTTTTCTTTAAGAAGCCATTGGCTTGGTTGCATTTTAAACATCTGGACCAATGCTTCTCGGCTTTGGCAACTTTAAAAGATGCTCCATCCAACCATCTCAACTGGAGAATTTTGGGAGTTGGAAGTCCTCACATCTTTTAAGTCACTAAAGTTGAGAAGCACTGAATTATAGAAACACTGCAGAACAGGGGTCTTCAACCTTGGCAACTTGAAGACTTGTGGACT
>JANHFP010427570.1:0-10234 GCA_032468135.1 Calamaria suluensis
ATCTCTTCCCACTTATTACTATAACCATGTTGCTTGTATCTTCAAATTATATTGTTTTTATTAGTTTCCTAGTATAATTTGGTAGCTTATTAGTAACCTTGACTATCACTGTTGCATTTTTTTTATTCTTGATAAATGTATTTTATTCTCCTTATGTACACTGACAGCATATACACCTAAGACAAATTCCTTGTGTGTCCAATCACACTTAGCCAATAAATAACTGTATTCTATTCTATTAAATACCAGCTACCAGCTACTTTTCTAATCCTTTGCTTGTTAGTTTTTTATTGTTTGCAGTATTATAATACTACTTTTCATTTGACAAGCACTTTATAATTCATATAAATTCAAAGAAATGTCAGCTATCTATAGTATGAAATATTGCACAAACAAATAAGTGGTGATGTTTGTTATTGATTCTCCTGGAGCTGAGAGAACAACTGGTCTAAGATCACCAAGCTGGCTTTGTGCCTAGCCTGGTGCCTTAACACCAAGTTGGCTTACTTTGTGGATAATATTGTGATTGAATTTGACTGTCAACTCATCTGATAATTTAATACTTCTAGAAAATCATCATTCACACCTTTTGAATTAAAACTATAATTTAAATGAAGACTTGCTTAGAAAATGGCTGCTTTGTTTTTATATATTTCTTAATTATTTAAGCACAGAAAATTTCTGTTCTCTGGGAGACACATCAACTTTTAATAGCTTTTTATGGAATGTGCTCTTATTTTGTATGAAGAAATTATTGGATTTTATTCTTCCTTTTATTCTGTCTTTTAATTCTAAAGCAGTGCCATATGGCATATGGCTTTTGAGCATGTTTGTTGACATGGGATGTCATGCCATGCAGGATATCATGTCAATAAATATAGGAGGATAAATAGAGGGGAGGTAGGAACAAATCTCAGTTTTTATCACTTCAGCACTTCCTAGATGGAAATGAACATTCCAAGATTTCCTTCCATAACTGAAGAAAGACAGTAGATAAATTAATGCCATCTGATTACAACATTTAAAATAAAGAATAATACTTTCTTTGGCGAAGTATGCAAGGTTAAGCAAATATTGAATGCAGAAAAATTCTACAACAGAAAGAAATTTATTTAAATTTATGACAATTTATTTAAAGTTAAAGCAATATGTTTACATGGCTATATAAAATGCAAGCAATATGTTTATATTTTACTTACATTTTTATAAACTTAATATTGAATGCAAATTGTTATTTCTTTAGTTAACTTCTATAGCACTAAATGTAAAGGTTTCCCTCGCACATATGTGCTAGTCATTTCTGACTCTAGGGGGAGGTGCTGTTCTCCATTTTAAAGCCAAAGAGCCAGCGCTGTCAAAAGACATCTCTGTGGCCATGTGGCCAGCATGACTAAATGCCAAAGGCACACAGAACGCTGTTACCTTCCCACCAAAGGGGGTCCCTATTTTTTCTACTTGCATTTTTTACATGTTTTCAAAATAGCTAGGTTGGTAGAAGCTGAGACAAGTAACAGGAACTCACCATGTTACGTGGCACTAGGGATTCGAACTGCTGAACTGCTGACTTTCTGATCAACAAGCTAGGCTGTCTTACCCGCTGAGTCACCATGTCCCTGCACTATTTCTACTCAAATCCTAATTCCAATCAGTTTTTTCTTGTTTTCGTCATTTGTTATGTTACATAATGATATGATTCATATAACAAATGAAGGTGTTTTTAGTTAATAGTCATTTGAACCTTGCTTAGATTTAGCTGAAAGAGGAAAAATTCACAATAACCTTAAAATAAATCTTGCCTATTTTAAATATATTTATCTTGACCATAACTTAATTAAAATTTACCCAGCATATACTGTCTTATATTTTTGGGACCTTGAAATAAGTGCATGGCCTTATTGCCATGCACTCAAAATTGGGCTTATTATCAGGGGATGTCTTATTTTGGGAAAAACAGGCTAGAACTGGACATAAATTTGGAAATAGAGACAGCTGCAAAGAGTTCCTAAAGCAGAAGCTCTTCTGGAAGAGTTTGCTTGCTTCTTTCTGTTTATTCATTTTGAATACCACTGAATTCTGAAAGAACTTCCATAGAAATATGGAAAAGCCTGCCACATTGAAGATTGTCTACCTCCTGAGTAACATGTCTCTAATGTATATACATACTTTTTGACATTGAAAGAAAGTGGAAGAAGTGGACAGTTGGTATAGACCACAAATTGCTGAAGATAATGGTTGCCTATGTTGTTTTAGATATGCTTTATGGGTAAATCTATTAAGTAAGGTAGATTGATCCGGTATTGGGGTTTTTAGTTGTTTTAAATTGGGGTTTATAAATTTAAATTGTGATTTTAAATTGATCAGCCTTTGAAATATTTGATTTTAAATTTTAAATAATATATATGGTATTGTTTCTTGTTTTAATATGGCTGTAAACCTCCCCGAGTCTACGGAGAGGGGCGGTATATAAATTTAAATAAATAAATAAATAAAAATAAATAAATTAGCAATGCATATGAGACACACAGGACTAGTAATATTCTCAAGATTTCTCTCTTCAAACGTATTGGAATTAAAATTGTTTACCAGCTTCTTGATATGAATATCAAACATTCTTTTAAAGTTAGGCTCACAGACATTCATATCTTGATCACCATCCAAACTGATGACTTCAACGTGCTTTATATTGTATTGCCCTTGAAAAACATCTGGAAGCAGCAGAAGGGTTTGGTGGCTAGGTCCATTCCTCAGTCTGTGCATGTAATACCTTTGCTCTGCAAACTGCATTGGTCAAGTTTAATTCAAGGTGTTGTTAGTTACTTATAAAGAGTTTCATGCAGTAGTGTTCTGAAGTTTGTTGATACCAACTCATGACAGCTTACTGTAAAAATTTTCAGGAAATTTCAAAACTGACTGAGAGCAGAGCTGATCTAGCACACATTGACATACCATTGCATTCATGGCATGGGGCCTGGTTATTTGAGAGACTGACTCTCCCAGAATATGTCTATCTAGCCTATTAGGTTTGGCAGGAGTGGCATACTCTGGATCAATTTGTTACAAATAGCTTTTTGTCATAGTGCCCATATGCTTTTTAATATATTCTAAAGATATTGGATAGCCTCTACCCTTGCTGGCCTTTAAGGCACAACTGGGACAACAAGCTGGAAGCTAAGGGTGTGGGGAAAAAGCTGTGCAATGACTTTGTTGATTTGTTGCTGATTGTTTTGGGATACTTTTTACCTCAGCTGCTATATATGATTTACTTCTATTGCTATTTGTTGCTTTATGGTATTTTAAAGCACTGTTAAGCTACTAGCTGTCCAAAATTAATAATCTGAGATATGAGTGAGTGAGTGAGTGAGTGAGTGAGTGAGTGAGTGAATGAATGAATGAATGAATGAATGAATGAATGAATGAATGAATGAATGAATGAATGAATGAATTCCTGATTACCAGAGAGCAGTGAGTAAATTCCTCTATTTCCTCTCCTTGATTTTTGGAGGTAGTAGCTTTCTGCTGCAACTATTGCTAGGAATTCTTTGTATCAATTGTTGCTGGTGTTTTTTTCTGTTAATTGTCATAGTTTCTGATTCATTTTCTTTAATGACTTGGTTATGTTATCATTTCTTAGACCTTCTTCAGATTCCTCTTTTTTCTAATACTATGGACCAATCTGATAAGTGAATCTACTTTGTTTTATATGATCACTTATCTTGTTAATGTGAGAGATGTATATTGGATATATACAGATATAACCTGTACTATATATATCAGTCCACTAATATATATTTATTAGAGTCATATAAGTGATGGGCAGTATAAACGTGATAAATAAATAAAATATATTTATAAGTCAATAGTGGTAAGTAGAATAAACTATCAAATAAAAGCTACCTTTTTGAATTCCCACGTCTTTCTATAAGCAGAATTTAATGTGATTCACTAAGTATGTAAAATCTTGTGTAATCATTGAAATAATGAGTTTACCATTCACAGAATGCAACTAGGAAATGCTAATATAGAACGTGAAGTGCTGCTATTGGGTATATGCAATCAGAATATGTGATATTCTAAATAATATTCTGTCCAATTAGATCCTTCTACTAACTGGACAAACACCAGATTAAATTCTGCAACTATCATGATCTGAGGTGTGGGATAGCAGAGCTAATGAAGTTCATGAGAGATGTTAATTGGTTTTTAAATAAGTAGAAATAAAGCACTCATACTAAAAGAAGAAAAAGGCCAACCCAAGACATTTTGCTGCTTAAGGCAGTGTAGCAAATGACACCCTTTTTCTCTTTGCAAGTAAATATATGTTAACCTCAGTGTCAGTTTTTTCAGTGTGGATAGTGCCCAATCATTACTTCATTCTGAAATGTAAATAAATAATAACGTATAGTCCTTTGGTTTTCCATAGTAAAAGACACTAAAATGGGCACTTCACTTTCTAATGACAGTAAATTGAGTAGTTGCTAATTTCCTTCTTATCTAAAACCACTGCTATGGAAACATATTGTTTAATCCCTGGTCAGTTGGTACTATAAAAATGGTCCATATTTTTGGGAATAAAATAATGGTAAAAAATGGGAATAAGAAGTTTGTGCCCTACATGCTAATTACTGTTCTTGTTGTTTAGTCACTTAAAGATTTAGGGGAACTTAATGAACTAGGGGAACAGGGTGCATTAACAAATGTTTCTACAGCACATTGCTATTCATTAATATATTGCTTGGAAATGAAAAAAAAGTAAGATTTCTTCTCCTTATTTCCTTTTATCCTAAATAATCTATCCACAAAAATACTTTGGATCCTCTATCACAGGGCTCAGCAAACTGTGACTCTGGAGCCACATGTGGCTCTTTCACCACTCTGCTGCAGCTCCCTGTCACTCAAAATATGTGTCATAACCGCCAATGTGCGACACCAACCAGCACATGATTTATTGAGCTTTTCAACCCCTGGTAACTATGGGTAAATCCAAAGAATGAAAAGTTTCAGAAGAAAACATAATGTTTGATTCAACTACATATGCTAGTTTTGTGGCCGCTCAGGAAATAGTCTAGCATGGGAAGGTTTTTTGTGGCTCCCAGTGTTTTCTTTTCTGTGGGAAACGGGTCCAAATGGCTCTTTGAGTGCTTAAGATTGCCGACCCTTGGGTTAAGACAGCCCTGGTAACTCCAGGTGGCTTACAAGGACAAAATATAAGAACAATGAACAATCAATAAACCTCTCCCCCCCCCCCCGCAACAACAATCAAATAAGCCAGTGGATGGTCTCCATCCCACTCTGGGGGCCTCAAGCCCATTGGCAAAGCCAGGTCACCAGGGCTTTGCGAATGAGTGTCAAACTGGGGGCTAGTCCTATCTCCTTGGGCATGATGTTCCACAGGGAGGGAGCCACATGGAGAAGACCCTTCTTCTTGGTCCGTCTAGATTAGGGATGTCGAACTCGATTTCATCAGGGCTCCATCAGGGTTGTGTTTCACCTCTGGAGGGTGTGGCGGGTTTGGCCAAGGTTGGTGTGGCCAGCTCAACATCACTGGTGTTGGGGAGGGGCGCCTGTGGTGGCCCTAGTGCTCTGTGAGAGAAAACGTGCTCCCGAGCTCCGTTTTTGTCTGCGACAGCTTCCCGCAACCCTCTGTCAGCAAAAACGGAACTCAGGAGGGCTGCCTGTGGCTCTTGCATGCTCTGTTTTCGGCTGTGATGGCCTCCTTCAACCCACTCACAATTCACATCCTTACAGCGGCAAGACCACTGATTGCACAAAATTGGAAGAACACAACATTACCAACAAATATAATAATAATACAAAAGATCTATGAATGCGCAGAATATGACAGACTTACAATAATACTGAAAGGACTGGGAGAAACAAAATCCTACAGAAGCTGGAATAAATGGTATACATGGATAGACAATAAAGCAAGAAAGAAAAGATGACTGAAAATAGGATGTATGGATATTTGTATATATTAGTATATAAGAATTACAACAAGATTGATCAGTAAAAAACAATTATAAAATGAAATAAGTGATTAAGACCATTAACTATACAAGATAGTATATTGATATAGCCAAATTTTAAAATCTTTTTTTATATGTATGTTTGTGCTTGTTTGTTATGTTGTCTTTTTGTCTTTTTGTTAAAATTTAATAAAGATCTTTTTTTAAAAAAAAAGTTGGTTTGTTTTACGTCTCTGGTTTTGGGTTTACTAATTGCATTGAGTAGGGTCATCACAGATACAGTTCTATAGAGGAATTTTTGAATCTGCCATCTGTACCTCTATAACTGTCTGGTTTGGTTCTGCAATCAAACAAGACAGACACAGACTTCAGAGGATAATTAGAACTGCAGAAAAAACTATTGCTACCAACCTGCTTTCCTTGAGGACCTATATACTGCATGAATAAAAAAAAAGATTTATATTGACTGTTTCCTAATATGATTTGATTGGTTATCTGTACCTAATGACTATAATTAAGTCTTGTACCTTATGATTCTTGATGAACGTATCAAGATTCTTGATGAATCTTGGAGAGCATTTCCGTCTGCACCGCAGGCGGTCGTTTGTAGATGGTGCTCATCTCAAGCGACCGAATTCCTGCCTGTCGGTGGGCTCTACTGAGTCGAAGGTCATTCTGGAGGAGTGACTGACCTGAGGGGCGCTTTTCTGGGAAGATAGGGGTGATAGCGATCGCCTCAAATCTCCCAGAATCAGCCCTAGGAGCCAAAGAGTAGGAGATGGCAGTTTCCCAGCAGGCATGGAGCAGAGAGGTAACCTTTCAATTAACAACTTGTGTATTTGGATGGGACCTTGTTTCTGTTGAGGTGTCAGTCAAACCGACTGTCCTGGCTCTAATGACTTTTTCCAGTTCTTTGTGGATTGAGGATCAGATTTAGAGGGGGAGTGGATGGATTTCCCTCCCCTCTACAGGACTGGCGGCAGTTTTAGCATCCTTCTCCTAAATTTCCAGCAAGGAAAAAAAGAGAGGGGAATAGATTTAAACTTGGATCTTTTGCTTCGGGCCATTAGCGCAATGGATTAAAATTTGAAGTTTTTTTAGCTTTGTTCAACGTCTCCGCATATGGGTAGTGGGCTCCCTGGCTTGAAAGGGGGTGGTGGTGGAGCTGCCTCCTGACTGTTTGGACATTTAACTGGCAATTTCAACCTTTCTGCTGAAGCCTCTGAATCCTGACAAGGAAACAAAACTTTGAACACCAAAGGCTTATTTCTGAGTGGGGTGAGCTCAATGCCTGGAAAATTTCCCTGGTAAACACAGTGTAAGAATCCCCCTTCTTGTGGCTGTGGGATTGGACTCCCTTTGATACTCTCTGTAAGCCTCATCTCAAATGTACTATTCTGAAGGAAAAATAAAACAAAATATGGAAATTTTGGATGCTTTCCCCAGGATTCAAAATTTAATTTACCATCTGTTCTGAGATTCCTCTGCTTTACCAACTTTGGACTAAAAACTCTGTTGAATATTTGGAATACATATTTGGTGAATTTTAATTGGAACAATGTCTCATAAAGGTGGGGAAAAATGGTGTCTGCACCTCCATCGATAACAGCAAGCCCCGCCATGCAAAAAACCTTATCATCTTTTCTACAACAAGAAAAGGCGGAGCCAGCTCCAAAGGACATTCAGTCAGTATTGCAGGCAACTGAAGGAATAAATCAAGAACAGTCCTTGCAACAAGGACTGTCCAATTTGAAAGAAGACATCAAGAAAGACTTTGCAGAAGTGAAAAAGGAATTATGAAATGTACAACAGATAGCAGCAGATAATAAACAAAGATTAGGGAAAGTAGAGGAGAGATCCAATAAGGCAGACCAAAATATGGAGATATTACAAAAAGATAATCAGAAATTTGAAAGCACAATAGCAAGTATGGAATTGAAGCGACTGTCTTACTTTTTGAGATTTCAAAATGTAATTGAGGAAATGGGTGAAGATCTAAAAGAAATTATGAGTCAGATTCTAGCAGATTTTATAGGTGTGGAAAAAGATCAAATGTGGTGGGACACTGATATAGAGTTAATTCGAGTTATGCAAGAATTCACAATGTCCCAAGAGAGATTCATATAAATTTTCTTAGAAGATGTACAAGAGATGAGATATTGAGGGTGGTGAGGGATCAACCTCTGAGGTACAGAGAAGTGGGGAGATTGCAGTACTTAAACAGATTCCAAAAAAAGATAAGGGAAACCAGACATAAATATCCATTTTTAACAAAAAAAATGTTCACCAGAAGAATCATGTTTAGGTCGCTGTTGTCTGAAGATGTGTTGATATTCTGGGAGGAAAAAAAACAATACTAAGGAAGCGGAAGCTTTCTATAAAGAACATAAAATCCTTCTAGAAGGAGAAGAGTTGGGAGCTGGAGGAAAGGGGCATGAAGGGAAAATAAAAGACAAGGAGAAGGGAGGGGCCCAACAGCCCCCCTGATGGTGGGGAAGGCTTGTCGCCCAGAAAGCTGAGATCACAAGAGAAAAAATAATTGTGAGAATTGGTGTGTGGTATGAAGTGAAAGAAATTTTTTGGAACTAGAAATTAATTAAAAATTGTAATATAGATTTTAGTGTGCTGGAGCAGAAACGGGGGTGATGAGAGCCAACAGAACATCAAAATGTTAAGATATTAAAAGAAAAAATGTTATATATGCAATTTAGATGTTATAATAGTTTATATAATCCTGAATAATAAGTTGTTGTATTAAAACGGAAATGACCTTCCCCATATCCCATACCCTTTTCCCTAACCTATGAAAAGCAATATAAATGTTTATTTTAAAAAAAGAATCTTAATGAATCTTTTCTTTTATGTACACTGCGAGCATATGCACCAAGGCAAATTCCTTGTGTGTCCAATCACACTTGGCCAATAAAAAAAATCTATTCTATTCTAATACTATCTTTCAACCTCTAATCTTTCCATCTGGTTATTGTTTTTATTCTATTATATTAAAAGTGTATTCTAAAAGTGTATTCTTATTTCTACCTCTATTCTACCTTGTAGTCAAGCCACCATTATATTAAAAGGCATCTCCTTTCTCATCATCTCTTGCCCATTTTTATACTTCAATTCTTATTCATTTTTTTGGCTTGCCTCCCATATTTCTCTCTTGGATCTTTGCCTCTATCTATATCTATTCTTTACTATTTAGTATAAATATTTCTCCCATCTCTACCATCTTATGCTGCCAGGCCTCCAGAGTGTCTGCCCAAGCCCCTATTCTCCCTTTCGAAAGTATCTTCCTACTTTTCCAATTCCATTTTTAAATCTCTTAAAATACTTTTTCCTTGATTTGTTTCATCAGTCATTATTGTCTTTATTGTCTTCTTCTGGTCTTGCTTTATTTGCTGATTTGTGTGTGTTATCATTTCCTCCTTTCTTTCTGTTGTCTCCTCCCTTTTCTGGACATTTTGATCTTTATTTATTGTCCCTTGTAGAATATTTTCCATCTTCCCATCTATGCTATGCATTAGGCTCTTTATCTCCATGTGGTTGCTTGCAACAGTGTCATTGATACTTTGGAACATCAACACCACTTCTTTTAAAATTCCACTCATTTCCCCGATGGAGCATCTCGTCTTATTTTAGTAAGTCTCACTCTTGGTCAATAGTCCAAAAACCATATATTCAGGCCTAATGCTGCTCCTCAGAGAGTACAGTAATAATAGTTCTTTATATCCCAGGATCAGTTCCATTTAGATAATCCAGGAAGTTTTCCAAATATCTCCTTACATCTACTCTATAGGTATGGTCATATATCTTAACATTCAAAAGTCACTTTACTTAGGTATCTTTTTTGTTCTCACAGTGGAAACTCCAGTAGTCATAAATAGGTAAATATAGAACAAAAAGTATAACCACAGTCCTCCAGATAAATGTTGTTTATTTCTCTTATCAGGAGTTTTCACAGACTTGTAGGTTAAGGTATATTTTCCATTTATCAGTAGGTGGTGCCCTCAGCTTAGGTTTCAGTGTAGTCTCAGATCTCACAAGTATTTAATCCAATTTTAATTCAATTTATGGAAACAAAATCAGTTATTAAGTAAATAGTTCCAGCATTTTAAAATGCCTTTCCAAAAACAACACCTACCCAGTTTAAAAGTCCAATGTTCTATGTTTCAAAAGTTTTTTTTTACTTTTCTCCCCTTAGTTCCTTTCTTTTAGGTCTGGGATTTTTCTCTAAGTAGTTATTCACCACTTTAACAAGTAATAAT
>JANHFP010427575.1:0-10233 GCA_032468135.1 Calamaria suluensis
ATTTATTTCAGTAATGCAACTTAAAAGGTGAAACTAATATATGAGATAGACTCATTACATGCAAACTGCATGCATGTAGTTCAAACCTTGATTTGTCATAATTTGATGATTATGGCTTACAGCTCATGAAAACCCCAAATTCACAATCTCAGAAAATTAGAATGTTACATGAAATCAATAAAACAAGGATTGTACATAGCATGATATCATACCTCTGAAAAGTATAAACATGCATATGTACCCCAATACTTGGTTTGGGCCCATTTCACAGCAATTACTGCCTTATTGCAGAGCATGGATGATATCAGCCTGTGGCACTACTGTTGTTATAGAAAACCAGGATGTTTCACTAGTGGCCTTCAGCTCTTCTGCATTGTTCTGTCTCATGTCTCTCATCATTCTCTTGGTGATGCCCCACAGATTCTCTATGAGGTTCAGGTCAGGCGAGTTTGTTGACCAATCAAGCACAGTAATCCCAAGGTCGTTGAACCAGGTTTTGGTACTTATGGTAGCGTGGGCAGGTGCAAAGTCTTGCTGGAAGATGAAGTCAGCCTCCCTATAAAGCTTGTCTGTGGAAGAAAGCATGAAGTGCTCCAAAATCTCCTGGTAGACCCTCAACATAATGAAGCACAGTGGACCAACATCAGCAGATGACATGGCTCCCCAAATCAACACAAACTGTGATGACCCAGCTTGATGCAGAAACAGGAAAACAATGCACTAAAGGAAAACAGTCTTTATTTCCAAGCCCAAATGCTCATTAAAATAATTGTCCAGCAATTCTGACTTGTATTCAAGAGCAAAACAGAAACACACTGAAATTAGGCAGAGAGGCTAGCTGCAGTCTAATTAGGAAGTGATAACGCTGACTAAACTTGAAGAGATATCTCACCACAGGAATTCAGAATCTCGGAGGCAAAGAGTTACAAGAAGCTATCCTGAAATTCAGACTTTGACTCCAGCAATTAACTCCACAAAACTGACTACTTTTAAAGCCCCAAGCTCAGCTGCATCCCATTCCTCACTTCCTCCTGGGTAGACCTTTCTCCAAAGCTTTCTCGTCCCTGTGTCTCTGCCTTGGATCAGGTGGGGGAACTGATACCAGTTCCTCCTCTGAACTCCTCCTCTCTGGCTCTGCCCCTAGTCCACTGGGTCCAGTCTGGGCCTCCTTTTCTCCATCCTCATCTGCAGCTCCAGCTTCCCTCGCACTGGTCTCTGCCAGCTATTCCTTCCCGAATCGGACGCTGACAGAGGAATGACACAGACTGTGGAAACTTCACACTGGACTTTAAGCATCTTGCAGTATGCCTCTTCATTCTTCCTCCAGACTCTGGGTCCTTGGTTTCCAAATGAGTTGCAAAGGTTGCTCTCATCAGAAAAGAGGACTTTGGACCACTGAGCAACAGACCAGTTTTTTTTTTCTTTACCCCAGGTAAGACGCTTCTGATGTTGTTTGTTTTCCAGGAGCGGCTTGACAAGAGGAATATGACATTTGAAACCCATCTCCAGGATCCATCTGTGCGTGGTGGCTCTTGATGCACTGACTCCAACCTCAGTCACTCCTTGTGAAAGTCCCCAACACATTTGAATGGCCTTTTTCTGACAATCCTCTCCAGACTGCAGTCATCCTTGCTGCTTGTGCACCTTTTTCACCCACACTTCCACCTTCCACATGATGTTCTATTAATGTGCCTTGACACATAACTTTTGGAACATCCAACCTTTTCAGGCTTTCCCTCCTTATGGAGGGTGTCAATGATGGTTTTGTGCACAACTGTCAGGTCAGCAGTCTTCCCCATGATTGTGATTCCTACTGATCCAGACTGAGAGACCATTTAAAGGCTCAGGAACCCTTTGCAGGTGTTATGGCTTAATTAGCTGATTAGAGTGGAACACTTTGAGCCTAGAATATTGAACCTTTTCACAATATTCTAATTTTCTGAGATTGTGAATTTGGGGTTTTCATGAGCTGTAAGCCATAATCATCAAAATTATGACAAATCAAGGCTTGTACTATCTCACTTTGCATGTAATGAGTCTCATATATTAGTTTTACCTTTTAAGTTGCATTACTGAAATAAATGAACTTTTGCACGATATTCTAATTTTTCAAGTTTCACCTGTATTTAAAGAAATGGTATTGCCTGTAAACAAAAATATGAATAAAAACTACAGCAATTTCTTCTAGCTAGATGTTTAAACTTTGTTTGTTATAAACTAAAAATAATCGTTTATTTATCAAATGATAAATGGAAAGTGAATTCCCTCTCAAGAAAATTATAAAATTATTTCTAAAATATTTTTAGAAATCCATTTCCTATAATAATTTGTATATGTGTTTATGAATTATTCTGCAAACACATATAAATTCAGAAATCAATATGATTTCTTTTAAGTTGGATTTCTTAAGTAAAACATTGGGGTCTTATTTTAACCTAAAGCTATAAACATCTTCATTTAATTGGGTTTCATGCCTTTCCCTTAGTCTAGTTCCAACTGTATCTAGGTGAATAAGGAAAAAACTTAAAAATTTAAAAATATTTATAATACACATCTATACATTAGACTAGAGCAGGGGTGTCAAACTGAAGACCCAGGGCCCGGATCCAGCCTACATGGTGCTTAGATCTGGCCCATGGGGCGACTATGGAAACAGCAAAAGACCAGTCCTCTGTACCATTGCCAGCCAAAATGGAGCTCCATTTTCACTTGCAGAGGGTTGCAGGAGGCTATCACAGACAAAAAACGGAGCTCGGGAGCTTGTTTTCACTGGCAAAGCACTCAGGCCTCCACAGGTACCCCAAACACAAGTGATGTTGAGCTGCCCATGCCCACCCTGGCCGCACCATGCCCCCCAAGGTCAAACACAACCCTGATGCAACCCTCAATGAAATTGAGTTTGACACCCCTGGACTAGAGTCTCCAGTACTGAATTTATTAAATTCACTCATTGCTGACCATTAGAGGAGCTAGAAAGGGGAAACCACTTCACATAAAATCAGTTCAGTTACTACTGTAACAGTTCACTTACTACTGGTGTCATATATCATTTGGACCATTCGCTGTGCATATTACAGGTAATCCTGTAATGACTATAATTGGGACCAGAATTTCTACTGCTAAGCAATATGGTTATAAAGTAGATGTCACATGAACTATGTAGCTTAGTGATGGCAGTTGCAGCACTTCCGTTTGTTGTTGTTAAAATGAATCCCACAATATTGTTAAATGCAACATCATGTGGTCACCATTTGTGATATCCTGTTAGTTTCACCATTGATTTTGCTGGCAGGAAAGGTTGCAGATGAAAATCATATGACCACAGGACATTGTGACGTCATAACTCACAGGGCAGAAGCAGCGACAGCTACAATTACAAGGACTGATTGTAAGTACCACTTATTCAGCACTATTGTAGTAAGTTTGAACAGCTGAACAAATTATTTTTAAG
The DNA here is from genome assembly GCA_032468135.1 of Calamaria suluensis. Classification (NCBI taxonomy): domain Eukaryota; kingdom Metazoa; phylum Chordata; class Lepidosauria; order Squamata; family Calamariidae; genus Calamaria; species Calamaria suluensis. Next base: position 3,452 of record JANHFP010427575.1, read on the forward strand.
AGGACTATATGTACCACTTATTAAAAGTAAGAAATATAAAAAAAAATATTAATTACCACAGGGTAGCGTTCACAAGGCTGTTTAAACAATAAAATATAATGGTTCATGACACAGAAACACTCAAGTAAATAAAAACCTAGTCAGACAAATCAACACAAATCAATACTGAGGTGCAATGGTGTGAGAGCTGGAAGGGGAATGTGCAGAGCCAATCTTAAACTTTCCAGAGGATGCCATCTCTAACATGGCAGGTCTGAAGAGAGTCTACATGAACTCAACTAAAAATTTAATTCATGTTTAATTTTGGATCTGTCTTGTGAATATAAAACTGGCATGTGCAAGAGTTTGGGCCAGAGTGTGGGCCAGGATGTGTTAAGACTATATAAGTCTTTAGAATTGATTCCAAAACAAGTGGTTAGGAACATATTTATTTGCCTGCCTGCCTGCCTGCCTGCCTATGGCAATGTTAATATATATTAACATAACACCTAGGTTAGTAAAACTAATAAAATATAAATGTTAAAAAGATCTATGTTCAAATATATATAAAATGTGGATATATAAATATATATTGATGTGTGTGTGTGTATCAATATATACGAACCATTTCACATAACCATCAAAAAAACAAGGAACATAAACATAGTGTCTTTCTGAAACTTTTTAAAATAGTTGCGTCTTTTCCTAGGATCATATGGCAGTAGTAAGAGGCACACAAATGATCCTAGAAAAAGTAAAGTTAATCCTTGACTTACAACCATTTGTTTAGCAACCATCTGAAGATATGACAGCAGTGACTTAAAACTGGTTCTCATCTTTACAACTGCTGCAGTCCAATTCCTGCTGTCATGTGAGTGAAGTTTGGATGATTGTGCTTAAAATATTTCAATACATATTTCACTTCCAAAATGCCATAAACATTATTTAACTTAGCTATAAATAAGCATGGACTTTTCATGCTTCCAATCTTAGACACCCATCACTGTGCGACTAATGATGAATTGCTATTACCAAGTAAATAAAAAATGGCTATATTATGTATCCACTTTATTATTATATTTCTTCATTCTACTATTTATAGTTATTTCTTGCTTGCATGAACATCTTTAATCCATATACTGTAATAGAGAGAGATACAGTTAAGAATTAATCCATGAATTTATGATCATCTCAGTTCTCTACATTATAATTGAGGACTAGGCACTGTACTATGGTACAGACATTTATCAAATATTTACTACTAAACATATTAACTTTTAGGAGAAGTAAACCAATCCTTATATCAGGGCTTATATTCAGACTTTGTGTCAGTATTAAGCATGTATGCAGATGTTAATAAAGTGCTTTCTGACTCCTTTTTAATGGTAGCTACAAGTATGGATCAGCTAAAACAACTTTAATCCAAAATATAATTTTGCAATGTTTTAAAATATCAAACATGATTTTATATATATATATATTTGCCATAATGTGAAGAAGTAAATGCAATCTGCAACTGATAGTGGTACTGCTTTCACCCTTTATATGGATGAGAAAAAGACTCTGACAGTGGGAAGCACACCATATATTCACTTTATTCCTCAATATTTCATTTTTGACAGACTTACTGAACAGAAATAAAATTAGGAGTCATAGATGTATTTTACTGTATTATTAGTTACTTAGCTGTCAGTTATTCTTGACTAAATAAGTTAGTTCCTATTTATTGTTTTGTAAAATATCAACTGTAAAAGCATGGATCTTTAATACAAAATGTTCTCAATTAATCATAAAGTAGAAGCCTTTATTTTCCTAATCTAAACATGTGAATTAAACCTAATCATATGAGAAATACTGCAATGCTGCAGTAAAAACAGAATAAAGCATTGCCAAGCTTTCTACATAAGGATTTCTATACACCCTCACAGATATAGAAAGTTAGAATGGATTTGTAAATTGTTTTATTTATTTTTTGTTTAGTGTATGTCATATCATATGCTAAATATGAATAAATAAATACATAGGGGGACATTGATTCTTAGAAGTAAGTAAATTACAGCCATACGTCTGAATCCATCCAGCATTACGTTTTTTTTAAATATCACTAACAATAAGTATAAACAGCTTCACACTCTCAAATATCACAGTGGAAGAATGTGAGACCAATGTTCCTAGAATGGACCAAACCTTTCAACTTCACTGTGGAAAAATTTCACTTACTGTCAAATAAAAACTTGCATTATTAGGAGCCACTGCATCTGATATAAAGATATCAGAATCCACCCCATGCTGTAGAACCCATTTGTAGCTAAATGTAGTCAGTTCACTTGGGCAAAGAACATTTTCTTGCTATCCTTGAATATTGGCTGTATAAAGTACAAACTATCTATTCAAGAATGTATAGAGAATTGGATGAGGAATCTGAAAAGTGCATAAAAATGCATTTGGTTTAATCCTCGAGACCAGAACAAAAACCTGATAAAGCAAAAATAGCAAAAGATGACCCTATCCAGAAGATGGTGCTACCTAACTACTCCTCACTGTGGACCCACCCTTCCATGAAGTAAAAGAATGACACTAGGATTAATGCCATCAGACTTGAGCTACAAAAATCCAGGCAACCATTAGATGACTTCAAAAAGATACAGAAAACTCTTAACCTTTTGCTGCCACTGATCATCATCGCCTGTCATCAGCATTCTCTGAGCTCCTGTTGAGAAGCCTTGTATCTACTGAAGATTTCTGGAAATCACAGGCCTAAATTACAAAAACTTGATTTCATTCAGAGAGTATTATTTATATATTTAAATGACAAATAGATCAATTTTCCTCAAATCAGGATGGTATTTAAAGAATAACTGTCTTAAAATGTAATAAAGGACAGTGTCTTTAAAAAAATCAAGCCAAATTTACTTAAATGGAATATGGACTGATAAGAGTGCAAGATGTAAAACCTTATATCTCTAATTGATCCCCAAAACATTATGATACTCAATTCAGTCTTGGAACTAAATATATTCTCAATTCTTTATGCTCGTTTTAAGGAAAGTATTGGTATTCTGCAAAATTAAACTTGATTAACTCATCTATATATTATTTAATAGATACAACTTAAAATATGAAATACTTTACAACTTAAAATATGAAATATTTTAAAAGATGAGGCCCCAACCTCTCTTACACAGGCATTATCAATGTAATAGAGTTGGGCATGATGACTGGGGTCAAAGTTGCAAATGGTGGACTTCACAATCTTCAATATTTTGTAGACATTGTCAGGAGAGATGAACCGAAGAAAAATAATGAATCAGTGATGAGGGGTTAAGTTCCAAAACATATTGAGAACAATAAGAAGAAGCATTCATCTATGGCCCATAAAGTGCTTTTTGAACTACATTTTCTGTTTGATTTATTTAAAATAATCATATACAATGAAATTGAAGTTTCATCATATGGCATCATATATAAAATAATGTTATTGCTTAAACTTTTAAATGCAATGTGAAAATATGCTTGAATGGAAATTAAATTAAATATAAGCCAATGGATAATTTAAAAAGTCATTCAATTTCACTGGAAAGAATTTCGATATATTCATAAAGAAGAGTCTACTGCAGGATAAGTAAATGACCTCTCCCCAAATCACTTCCATGGAAAAATAAATCTGTCATGGTTAAATTGTAAAAGAATATTTCACAAGAAAGATGAGAAAACAAACGATGAGAATGTGGAGAACACATCTCAGAAGGGATCCTCCTTAGTTTTGGAAAAAAGAAGTGAAGGAAGAAAAGGGTGCCTTGAGATTTGCAAAATTGATGTTAGCCTTGGAGGAAGTGCAGACAAGAAGCCGACTATGAATTACAGGTAGTCCTCAATTTATAACTATTTGTTCAGTGACCATTTAAATTACAATTGCACCAGGGATGGTATTCACTTGCCTTCACTACTGGTTCGCAAATGTGAGTGCATGCACCTCCATACATGTGCAGAGCCTTCTGCATACGTGCAGTAGGTCAAACACGGGACATGATAATTTCCGGGTGGGCGGGCAGAGCCTACGGCCACTGGAACTACTAGATTGCACAATCCAGATAGAACTGACTGAGTTTCACCACTGAATTTCACTGAAAAAAGTGACATGTGACCAGTTTTCACATTACAGCATTTGCAGCATTTTGGGTATTTGACAACTGGCACATATTTATGACAGTTACACTGTCCTGTGATCAAGTGATCACCATTTGTAATCTTCCCAGCTGGTTTCTGACAAATAGTAGTCAATGGGGGAAGCCAGATTCTCTTAATGACGACATGGTTCACTTAACAACTGCTGTAATTCATTTAACAACTGTGGCAGAAAGGTGGTAAAATGGGGCACAACTCATTTAATAACTGCTTTACTTAGCAACATAAATGTTGGGCTCAATTGTTGTCATTAAGTAGAGAATTACCTATACTAGCTTTATATTTATTATAAGGTAGCATTAAAATAATTTTGCATGCCTGAAAGTACCTCTCCCCATCCTTACTTTTACTCTCCAAAAAGGGCATAAAGTAAAAAAAAAAAAGCCCCTTCTGGGGTGTTTTCTCAAGTGCCATCCCTCTTTCAGTGTCAGAATTCATGGATCAGACCAGTCTGTTGTCTAGGCCAGGAGTCCCCAACTGCTGGGCTACAGCCAACTACCAGGTCTTGAGCCATTAAAAACCACAGGAGGACTTCATTTCCGGTTCACCCCCCAGACGGCCATTTGAGACAGCGTTTGTCTCAAGCAACCGGTCTCTTCCCCACTGGTGGGTTCTTTGGAACCAAGTGCAGCCCTGAAGGGGTGGCCAGTCAAAGGGGCATGCACCTGGGCAGATTGGGGTGAATGTATTCTCCCCAAAAAGCCTAGGAAAAGCTCTAGGAGCCATGAGGAAGAGGTGGTGGGTAGCCACCGCCATTCTTGCAGAGTATGGATGCGGAGAGCTAATGATCAATTAACAACTTGTGGATTTGAGGTGAGACTTTGTTTTATCATTGTTATGGCAACTCACATAATTTTGGCTTAATGCCTGGAAAAGGCTTTGAAAATTGCAGCTACAAAGGTTCCTGGTTTCAGATTTCAGAAGATTGCTTTGCACAGCAAACCTTGGGAACTCATTCTTGGGCGTGGATTAATCTGAGTGGAAAAGAAAACATCTGGCTTTCGCATTGATTAGTGGATTACTGGTCGATGCAGTCTCTGTGAACACCTACATCTACCGGTTTTGGATTATTTTGGATTTGGACTAAAACTTTGGCAAATTTGGTGGATTAGAAAATATTCCTTCGAAAGGAGTAAAAAAGCCTGCTTCCCGTCTTACAACAGGAGAAGGCTGGACAGGCCTCAAAGGATACTCAATCAATATTACAAGCAATTACAGATTTGAAACAAGGAGTTTCAGACTTGGAGTAGGTAAAAAAGATCTTGCAGAAATTAAACAAGAACTAAAAATGTACAGCAAACTTCAACAGAAAATAAACAAAGAATAGGGAAGATGGAGGAAAGATCGGAGAAAGCAGACCAAGAAATTGAACAATTAAAGAAAATCAGAGACTAAATCAAGCTAATAAATTTGAAAAACAATTTGGCGAGTACGGACTTAGAGAGAATATCAGTCTTCTTGAGCTTTCAAAATGTGATTGAGGAAAGTGAGGAGGATTTAAGAGAAATGATGAGTCTGATGCTAGAAGAATTAATTGGTGTAGAAAAAGGTAATGTGGTGGGATATTGATCAAATTTATAGAGTAAATTCAAACTATGCAAGAATCAACAATGTCCCAAGAGAAATTCACATAAAATTTCTCAGAAGATCCACGAGAGATGAGATCCTAAGACTTCTGAGGAGCCAAACTCTGAGATTTAGGAGAAATAAACTGGTAGTTCTTAAGCAGATTCCAACAAAGATAAGAGAAACTAGATGAAAGTATCAGTTCTTAACAAAGAAGTTATTTGCCAAGGGAACAATGTTTAGATGGTTGATGCGTGAAGGTGTTTTAATATTCTGGAAAGAGAAAAATATAAATTGAATAATAGTAGTGAAACAGAAGCTTTCTACAAAGACCATAGTACTCTCCTAGAAGGAGATGAGGTGGCACTCAGAAAGAGAGATGAAGAAGATAAACTATTGGAGAGGGAGAGAAGGGAGACTCAACAGCCCATGCCTGAGGACTCAGGGGTGGGGGGGGGGTTGTCACATAGGAAGTTGAGATCAGAAGATAAAAATAATTGTTAATATCTGTGCTTAGTAAGGTGGAAAAGATATATTCAAGAAACTGGAAATATACAAAAATAGTGTGAGAATTAATTAAAAGGTGTGATAAATGTAATGGACAATATAGTAGACATGTCAAGTTCTGGAACGGGTGTAATCCTACCAACGGTTAATAGGATACTAAAAATATATTGTAATAGACCATATATACCTGAATGACAAGTCGTTGTACCAAGATGGAATTATAACCTTCCCTTTACCCATTTCTTTTTACCCCACCCCATGAAAATTTGTTTGAACAAAAAAACTATGCCATAGAAATGGCAGGCAAGCACACACCAATCCCCACTCATGCAAGCAGCAGGTGAACAGGTTCACATGCACTCCATTTGTGCAAGCAGTGTGTGATGACCCAGAGTGTAACACGAAAATGTCCTAAACAATGTGCCATCAGATTAGGGCCATTAAATCCCAGAGGGGTAGTTTCAAGGAGAGATTGTAGCTTAGATCTGTCTGCATTATACATGGGACAAAATAAGAGGACATGTTCCACAGTTTCAATCTCGGCT
>JANHFP010427586.1:0-10232 GCA_032468135.1 Calamaria suluensis
AGACTAAAATGCCAAAATCATGGATGGAAGCTATTACACTAATACCTAAACAAGATACTGATCTCACTCAAATTAAAAACTACAGACTGATATCGCCGCTAGATGTAGATTACAAACTCTTCACTTCAATAATGGCAGAGAGACTAAATAAATTTTTGACATAATTTATACACACAGACCAAAATGGTTTCTTACTCAAACGACAGATAAAGAACTATCTAAGGGTTATTTTAAATGTCTTAGAATATTATGAGACTCATCCAGAGAAACAGATGACACTTATATTTCTAGATGCACAAAAAGCTTTTGACAATTTAAATTGGCAATTTGTGTTCCAAAAATCGATGGAAATGAAGTTTGACAAAAAATTTATAAATGAAATCCAAGCAATTTATAGCAAACAATCAGCAAAGATACTTGTAAATGGAGAATATACGGAAAGTTTTGTTATTGAAAAAGGTATGAGACAGGGATGCCCATTATCTCCCTTACTATTTATCCTTACTTTGGAAGTTTTAGCTAGAGATATTAGACAAGACACAGAAATAAAAGGATTGGAAATAAAATATCAGAAATATAAACTACAGGCCTTTGTGAATGATTTAGTGTTTATCCTAGAGGAACCATTGGAAACTGTTAATAAACTTCTCTAAAGTCTAAAGAGAACTTTGGACAGGTTACAGGGCTGAAAATAAATAAAGAAACGATCAAGGTATTAACTAAGAAGGGGACATGGAGGCTCAGTGGGTAAGACAGCTGAGCTTGTTGATGGAAGGTCAGCAGTTCAGCAGTTTGAAACCTTAGTGCCTTGTAATGGGGTGAGCTCCTGTTATTTGTCCCAGCTTCTGCCAACCTAGCAGCTTCGAAAGCATGTAAAAATACAAGTAGAAAAAATAGGGACCACATTTGGTGGGAAGGTAACAGTGTTCTGTGCGCCTTTGGCGTTTAGTCATGCCAGCCACATGACCACGGAGATGTCTTTGGACAGTCCCTTTGGCTTTGAAACGGAGATGAGCACTGCCCCCTAGAGTCAGAAACGACTAGCACATATGTGCGAGGGAAACGTGTACCTTTATTAACTAAGAATCTAACAGAGAGATAGAAGTCTCACTTTGTAAAAAGATCAAATCTTCAAATAGTTAAAAAAGTGAAATATGTAGGAATTCATTAAATTCATTAAAGGAAGATAATTACAAAAAACTAATGAAACAAAATTAGATTTGGAAAAATTGAAAAATCTCCAACTCTCATTGCTAGGAAGAAGAGCAAACATAAAGATGAACATCTTGCCAAAAATACTTTTTCTATTTCAAACAAGCACTGGTTAAATTAAGCAAAAAAATATTTGATGATTTAAGTACAATAATAGCGAAATTTATATGGCAAGGGAAGAAAGCACGAATAAAAGATAAACTTCTACAAGAAGTTTTGGGCTTCCAGATTGGAGACTTTACTACCAAGCAGCTATTTTACTTTGGATTAAAGAATGGATTACATTGAGAAATAAATGACTACTTTATTTAGAAGGACATGATTTGCAATTAGGCTGACACACATTTCTATGGTATGAGAAAAGCAAAATACATAAATATTTTCAAAACTATACCATAAGGAACGTTTTGCTTACAGAGTGGGAGAATATTAAACAAAAAATGTACATGAAAATTCCTGAGTGGCTGTCAACAATGGAAGCATTTGCTTACCCAAATTTAATAAACCATGATAAACTTGTTACTTACAAAGATATCTTAGACAAAGGTAGAAAATTGAAATATTGGATAAACACTTGTCTCAAATGTTGTAGGTTTTCCTGCCTGGGCAGGGGGTTGGACTAGATGACCTCCAAGGTCCCTTCCAACTCTTATTATTATTATTATTACAGAAGAAACTTTAAGTGAATAATGCTTGTAAGACTGCAGGTTTGAAAGTAGTTTTTATGAGTAATGTAAGTGCTAAATTAAAGTCTGAGTTAACTGGGGGGAAGATCCTTTGCATTGCAGTCAGTGTTGACATACTAACTCAAATTAGGGTAATCAAGATTTCCATTTACTGATTGAATTGACATAAGATGGTTTACTAATTTAAAAAGAAGCCCTTGAAGATTTATAAGAATTAAAGAGCTATCAGCATATTTGTTTTACCAGAATTTCTACCATTTGTCTAAAAAAAACTGATAAGATAACCTTACTAAAGGAGAAAACAACGTTTCCGCCCACCTTTATTATTTCATATGTAACTAAAATGACCATGAGAAAGTGTGTCTGACCCAAAGTTACCCAGCTGGCTTTCATGTTAAGGAATAGAACTAAGATTGCATGGTGATGCAGTGGTTACAATGCAGTATTACAGACTAACTGCCCAGAGCCAGAAATTCAATCCTGACCAGCACAAGGTTGACTCAGTCTTCCATTCTTCTGATGCCAGTAAAATGAGGACCCAGATTGTTTGTGGCAATATGCTGACATTGTAAACTGCTCAGAGTGTGCTGTAAAGCACTAGGAAGTGATAACATAAGTCTAAGTGCTATTGCTAACAGTCTCCTGGTTTGTTGGCCAGCACCTTAATCACATTGATCGATAAATTGGTAAATGCTGTTTCACAAACAGAGCTTTTGTCAAGGATTGTCAAAGGGAGCTTGGCTTTTTGAAAAGTCTTTCACAGCTTTCTCATAAAGTTTGGCAGTTGTAGTAGGTTTAGAGCTCCTGTATTTTATCAATATTTTATGTATAGCCATCCACCCAATTTAAGGAGATTCTGGGCAGTGCAGAAACAATAGATAAAAATGAAGATAGATACAAATATAAAAAAACAGTGCACTGATGATGTTATTTAGTTTGATAATGAAATGTCTGCAAGAGAAGTGTTATATTCTGTCTTCTATTTGAAGGCATTGCATATACAGGTAGTTTTTGACAGTTCAGTGTGTGATGGTTATAATACCGGTCAGTTGTGTGGCCGACCCAATTGTACTGCGGTCGTAAAGCAAATACCACTGTCAGTAAGTAATTAATTATTCATTTATGGGCACAATTTTGTTGAAAACTAGACGTAAGTGATTTTCTGCAAAAGTAATGTAAACTGTCATTTAACTATGGAATTCTGCAAATAGGCATAAATGCATCTGTGTTGTCAAGCATCTAAAACTTGATCATAAGACTGGGGAGGATCTGGCCATCAGAACTTCTAATGTGAGTCAGAATTACAGAATAACAGAGTTGGAAAAGACCTTGGAGGTCTTCTAGTCCAAGCCCCTACTTAAGCAGGAGAAGAATTGCTTGTTGTGATGACAAACCTATGGCACGTGTGCCACAGGTGGCACGAAAGGGCCTCTGCGGGCCATCGCCTCAACTGTGCTGCGCATGTGGGTGCGCCTATCGCCAGCCAACTGGTTTTCAGGTCTGTCATGCATGTGGGGGGAGGGGTACTTGTGTGAGATGCACACACATGCGTGGGGACAGCAGGGTACACACATGGGGTCAAGCATGCGTGCATACATGAGGTGCATGCATGTGCAGGGCAGGGTGCATGCAGTGGGTTTAACGTGAATGCACATGGGTGTGACACTCACACATGAATGCACTCTGTGCCAAAAAGGTTAGCCATTACTGCCTTATACCATTCCAAACAAGTGACTGTTGTTAAAAGTGTCCTTAGTTCTAGGTTGCTTCTTTCCTTGATTAGCTTCCATCCATTGTTTCTTGTCTTGCCTTCTGGTGCTTTGAAAGTACATTGACTCACTGTTCTTTGTGGAAGTCCCCTTTTTCAGGTTGGCCATAACTTGCAAGTGGTCATAAATCAATGACTACCTGTAACTGAGTATTGAATTAAGTTGGGCTGTTACATATTTGTATATACCGATTTTTTAGTATTAAGTAGGGAATGTTGATAGCAAGATATGGTATTGAGATTTCCTCAACATATTTAATGTTATGCTACATGTTTCCAAGATTATAAATCCCATTTGTTTTATACACTGAAAAGAAATTGTCACTTTGTCATTGATAAGCAAAGCTGCTGAATAAATGCTTGCAGCATTTACTCCCCACTATTGGGTTGTGGCCCATTTGCAACTGGGGCATGTGACTGATGGTCTGATGCACATGCACAGCCCTACTTGTGAGCAATGGGTGCCGGTACTCGCAGCCCCTTTCAAACAAGTGAAACTGTGTGTGCATGTGACTGCCCCTCACACAAAACCACCCTTCCACCATGGGGGGTCACGCTGCCAAACTGGAAAGATTTGGGAATGCTGCTCTAGGAATAATGTGTATCTATACCGTGTAAGGCAGCGATGGAGAATCTTTTAGAGACTGAGTACCCAACTGTAACATACAACCCACTTATTTATTGCAAATGATCAACATGGCAATTTAACCTGAATAATGAGCAGATTTCAGCTAATTGTTTTAAGAAAAATGTGATAAATGCACTTTTTAGTCCTTCATTTTTTTCTGCTTTTGAAATATTACATTTAGCAGCAATAAAAAAGAAAAACTTTTGTAATATCATTTCAGTTTCCCTTCCCCTCTCTTCCCTCTTCTTTTTCTCGCTCTTTCCCTTCCCCCTGTCTTTTCCTCTCTCTGCCTCTCGGTTTCTCTTCTCTTACTCTTTTCATACCTCTTTCTGTCTCATCTATATTCATCCATCCATCTACCATGTTTTCCCCAAAATAAGATACTCATATTTTTTGAACCCCAAAATAAGGGCTTGGCCTTATTATCGTGTGTGTGTGTAATTTCGGGGTGCAAGAGGAGGCAAGAATGGCCATCTGATGGCGGCTGCTGTGGCAGCACAACACAGCCACTCGGCAGCTATTCACTGGGGTAACCAAAGGTGGGAAGTTCTTGGTATTCACCCGCCTCCCATCTGTCCATCCATCCCCCTTGCCTGTAAACTTCCGCCTGCTCCTCCCTCTGTCCGGCGCCACCCCCCCCCCCCCGCAGCCTCAGCCTAGTGTGGAGCCAGTGAGAACAGAGCAGTCAGGGCAGTCACTTTCCCCCACCGCTGCTGCAGCACTGGCCAGGAAGGACACACAAGCCAAACACTCTGCAGGAAGAATAACGTTTTTTCTTTTGCCAAGATGATGCAGGGTTGCATTGTCTCCGTGTTATAATGGGCTTCAGGAGGAGGATGGGACCATGTCTCCCCCATTGTGAAGCACACAAGTGAAAAAGTTGATTCAGTCAATTCCAACTTACTGAGACCTTTTTCTTTTGTGAGAACTTGGAATTGATTGAGTGAAACGCAGTGGAGAAACATTGGAGCTGGGTTGGGGTGACTGCGCTTGTGCCCACAGAGAGGGCTCTGCGTGCTACATCTGGCACGCATGCCATAGGTTGACCATCATGGGTGTAGGGGCTAAACATATATTTATGCATAACTGCTTATTTCTAAGATAAGGAGCGTTGGTACTTACCTGATACGCCTCTTCTCTTTTCTGGAGACATCGACCAGAGTGGGTTGAACCAGGCAGTTGCAACTACGGACTGAGTCAATCAAATTAGAATTTTAAGTCCCGCCTCCGTTACTCAAGCACCCCAGGTTTGACGAAGACGATAAGATTGACTCAAAAGCACGGAGCTTTGCAAACATAACCAAGAATTTATTAAACAGAAAAAAACAGTTAAATTAACATAATCAGCAACAACAAGCTTACCAAACGTCCCGGGTGGGACTGGTCGATGTCTCCAGAAAAGAGAAGAGGCGTATCAGGTAAGTACCAACACTTCTTCTCCTTTTCCCTGGAGACATCCACCAGAGTGGGACATACCAAAGCCTTGTCCCCTACGGGAGGGAAGACGTTTGGTTGAGGTCCTCAGCCAGAAGAACCGTTTTCAAGACCCTCCGTCCAAAGGCTGCCTCAGCCGAGGCGACTGGTCCAAACGGTAATGTCTAATGAATGGAGATGGAGAAGTCCAGGAAGCTGCTTTGCAAATCTCGACCAGAGAAGCTTGACTTGCCCATGCGGTGGATGTCGAGGCACTGCGGGTGGAGTGCGCTGTGACCCTCTGTGGTATAGGCAAAGACTTAACAAATAAAGCTTCTGAATGTCTCAAATGCTTGGTACGTTTGATGTAGATCTGCAGAGCACGTCTGACGTCAAGTTTGTGCCATTGAACTTCCCTTGGATGAGAAGGGAGAGGGCAGAAATTAGGGAGCACTAGCTCCTGGGACTGATGGTATACTGTGTTCACCTTTGGAATGAAGACAGGATCCGTACGAAGAACCACTCTGTCTGGATAAAAGACGCACAGGTCCTGCCTGACAGACAAGGCGGCCAATTCAGAAATGCGGCGAGCAGACGTGATTGCCACCAGAAATGCCACTTTAAGAGTTAAAATACGTAGACTAGCTGAGGCAAGAGGTTCATATGGATTCTTAGTGAGAGAGAGAAGCACCGTAGCCAGATCCCATGATGGGTACCTATGAACCACGGGAGGAGCCCTATTAGAGGCTCCTCGAAGAAAACGTTTAATGTACGGATGGCGAGCTAGTGAAACTGATGATCCTATAGTGAGGACCGATGATAAAGCTGCGACCTGATGTCTCAGGGTGTTGGGTGTCAAGCCTCGTTGAAACCCTGCTGTCAGGAAGTCCAAGATCTGAGATATGGATGCTTCTACAGGGAAGATATCACTGGCAGCACACCAGGTGCGGAATGTGCGCCATGTGGCGGAATAAATGCAGGACGTAGATGGCCGATGACTAGCCTGCATGATGTCTATGGTGTCAGACGAAATGTTGTCTCTTGACAGAGGGCGCCGCTCAAGCGCCACGCGGTCAGCCGTAACCACGAGGGATCCGGATGAAGTAGTGGACCCTGAGACAGAACTGTGTCCTCCAGCGGGAGCTGCCAGAACGGTTCCACTGATAGAGACTAAAGGTCTGCAAACCAAGCCCTTCTGGGCCAGTAAGGCACGAGAAGTACAATTTCTGCCTGCTCGAGAAGAAGTTTCCTGATGACTCTGGGAATCAGAGGGAACAGTGGAAACGCATACAGTAGACCCTCCGGCCATTGACTGCGGATGGCGTCTGTCCCTTCCGCTCCTGAAGCTGGATATCTTGTGAAGAACCGGGGAAGCTGAGCATTTTCCTCTGTTGCGAACAGGTCGACCTGGAACTTTCCGTAGCGTTGTTTCAGCTTGTGAAAAATGTCCGGATGAAGTCTCCATTCGGAGTGATCGGTGAACTGACGACTGAGACTGTCTGCTAGAACATTGTTCACCCCGGAGATGTGTTCCACTGTTAGAGACGCTAGATGTCGTTCCCCCCAACTTCCGAGTCGCATTGACTCCTTCATCAGTGATCGGGACTGTGTTCCGCCTTGCTTGTTGATGTGTGCTTTGGCCGTCATGTTGTCTGTGAGAATGAAGACATGTTGTCCCTTCACCACTCGTTGGAAACGCTGTAGGGCCAACGAAACCGCTCTCAATTCCAGCCAGTTGATGCTGTAGAGAGTTTCCTGGGAGGACCATTTGCCCTGTGCAGTGTCCGAGTTTAGATGTGCCCCCCAGCCGGTCAGGCTGGCGTCTGTGGTGACCACCAGCCGAAGCGGATCCTGGATGAAACATCCCCTGGTCAGCGCTGGTGAAGACCACCACCTTAGGGACTGCTGGACTCGTGGGGGTAGTCGTACCTTGAAGCTGGAATTGCTCTTGCCCGCTCTCTGAAAAGGCAAAAGGAACCATTGAAGCTCTCTGGAATGAAGACGAGCCCAGGGTGTGATAGATATGGCGGAAATCATCATCCCCAAAAGCTGAGAGAGGAAAAGAAGTGGTACAGAATTCTTTGAGAGGATGCGAGTCAATAATTTCTTAATGTTGGTCTGTCTTTCTTGAGACAGATACACCCTTCCTTCAACAGAATCAATAATGTCCCCTAAATGTTGAATCCGATTAGACGGGGTGAAATGACTCTTCTTCCTATTAATGGAAAAACCATGGGCTGAAAGAGTAGCCATGGTAATCCTCAGGTCCCTCAATGCTTGCACAGGGGAACGGGACGAGATCAAAATGTCATCTAGATAACAATGAAGACGAATAGCTTGTGTCCTTAGGGATGCTGCTACCGCAGCTAACACCTTTGTAAAGGTGCGAGGAGCAGAAGGTAGGCCAAAGGGTAATGCCTTGTATTGATAGTGAGAACCCTCATATGCAAAACGTAGGAATTGTCTGTGTTGAGGTGACATGGGAATGTGTAAATATGCCTCGGTTAAATCTATGGACATAAGGAAATCACCTTCCCTGACACTTTGCAAAATTAACTTTAAAGACTGCATCTTAAATTTACGATAAGTTGCGTATTCATTCAGCCGTTTGAGATCGAGAATCGGTTTCCAGCCCCCTGAAGATTTGGGTACCAAGAATATACGAGAATAGAATCCCCGACATTTCATAGGTTCGTGAACCGGTTCTATGGCTGAAATGTTCAGTAGATGAGTTATGGCCGATTTCATGAGGGATCGCTTCTGTTGGGAGGTTGAAACCGGGCAGTTGATGAATGAATGCGGGGGTTCGGAGTGGAATTCGATGACTAGCCCGAACCTGACGGTCCATCTGATCCAGTGATCTGATGTGGTGACATCCCAAAGGTTGGCAAATCTACACCCGATGGGAAGCAGTCTATTGCAACTAACATTGGCGTTTGAAGGGACGACCTCCTCGCCCCCGAAAGGGCCGTTTGCCATAGGCATTTCGCCCCCTATCGGGTCTGTCATATGAATTAAATCTGTCATAAAAATGAGATCTGTCATTGTAAGGTCGAAAACGGGGGGCAAACGCACCTTGGGTCAGAGAGGATCCAGAACCCCAATCAGATCCACGGAATGAAGTACGTCGGTTAGACACCACTGGTCTGCCCTCCCCCTTGCGAATAGAGGTGGCCAACAACACTTTCTTCTTATCTTTGTTTTCAGTCAAATAAGGTTCCAAACCCTCTCCAAATAGTGTCTTGCCATCAAAGGCCGAAGAAGCAAGACGAAATTTACAGCGAGCATCCACTTGCCATGCTCTGAGCCAGAGCATTCTGCGTGTGCCGATCGCTGAGGACAAACTCTTGGCAGAAAACTTCGTAGAATGCAGGGTAGCATCTGAGATGAATTGGACT
The DNA here is from genome assembly GCA_032468135.1 of Calamaria suluensis. NCBI lineage: Eukaryota > Metazoa > Chordata > Lepidosauria > Squamata > Calamariidae > Calamaria > Calamaria suluensis. The sequence goes on from JANHFP010427586.1 coordinate 9,106, forward strand.
GCTGCAACAATCTTGTTTAGGTCTTGATGCAATCAGTTGTCAGCTGAAGATATTTGTTCCTGAAGATCTTTCAGCCAGATGAGAGCCGCTCTGCTAAAGAAGAAAGCCGTCATAGATGATCTAACAGCCCAGTCTGCCCCTTGGTGAGCTCGCTGAAGGAAATGTTCTGACTTCTTGTCCTCTGGTCAAAGACCTTCTTCCGGTTCACCTGGAACTGAAGATTTAGACCAAAGGGCGAACACTGGAGCATCCACTAACAGGACTTGTAATAAGGAAGCCAAATCCGTGGCAACATTGTAGAAACGTCTTTCCAATTGAGATGGGGGGTGTGGAGACGCGGCCGAGGACCACTGCCCTTTGACAGTGTCCAAAAATATTGAAGGAGAAGGAATAACATCTACTGGTATATTTTTTAGAGAGAACAGTGATGTTTTGAATGGTACAGATTTATCTGCTGCTGTCTTAACTTCAGATTCTCCCATGCCCGTATTGATGATGGCCTTGTGCAGAAGAGATTTGAAAAGGGCTGGAGGAAAAAGTCCTACTGTAACAGGTACGTCGGGGGGAAGATCTTCATCCTCCGATAGGCCCGCACCTGCATCTTCCTCGTCCCCTCTGACGGACATGTCATCCATTGAGTCGCAGGGCTCAGTATCCTCCATTGCCAGCGGTTCTACCAGTTCAGATGGAACAGCAATGGGACTCCTTTCCGCAGGCGGATGAGGCAGAGAGGAAGATTTGAGAGCTTGTTGGAGAAACCTTGAAAACATGTCCTGCATTGAAGCTGCAAATGCTGCTTTTGTGGGAGCCAATGTAATAGCGGGGAGCCCGGTTGATGCTAGATGTACTGGAGAAGGAGGAACAGGCGTAGCTTGGGACACCTCCTCAGAAGAAGGACCGGGGGCTGAGGTAGACCAAAGGGCCCCGGTATTAATCTGTATAGGAGCCTCTCTGGGAAGATGTTGTCTGAGCCTAACCTTCATGTAGGGATGTGTGATCCGAAGTGCACCTTGTAGGAGCTGGGACCATTGCCTTGTCACAGGCTCTTTGTAAGGCCATATATATATATATATATGGATCTTCGGTTATTCGGGTTTTCTCCCGCGTAGAATTAAAAGTTTCCTGGC